>PVKE010033225.1:0-18043 GCA_004027555.1 Craseonycteris thonglongyai
AGGAGAGATCTACAGATGATGATATTTTAAGGGAATGTTGAAAACACTGAGGATATTTTGCCTGAACAAAAGAGTATTTGTGGAATATTTTAGTTGTCTCCAGAGAGCTGAAATTTGGGGTAGAAATTTTATTTACCTATATAGTTGCAAGTGTGAGCATTCAGGCAAATGGGCTGAATGAATAGGGGTTTAGATTTTGGTTTAATAAATGGGAGACATTTTGTTATCTCTCTGAAAAAGACAAGAACTACTTGATAGACTATGTTTCTTACCAGTGGACATTCCAAATTTATCTGAGCCACTTATATGAGATTTTGTAAGAAAATGTCATATATTAGACAAAAGATTGAATGAAGTGGATTCTGGATTTTCTTTTATTCCACAGATTATGCTTTTAGAACTATCACCTCAGATTTTTCAGTTTCCTAGATTATGATTTTCCACTCTTCAATTTGTTTAAATCCAGGCACATCTGTAAGGCAGAGCACTATGTATGCATTGTGTCAGTTGTAAATTCTGCAAACTCCCAGCCGGATCAATTTGGATTCAGGCTGACACTGTGCTCCTCTCCTGAAATCGAATTCAAATGCAGGCAGCTGTGAGCTGACAATAGTGCAACACATGGGATTTCAGCTGCTCTTGGGGAATAGAGAACATGCCACTGAACAGGTGGCTTCAATTAATAGAGCTGCCTCTGCCAGGGGAAATAATCAAGCCACCAAGCAAACAACAGGTAGATCAGGTCAGTCTTGGAGAACCCTGGAACATTTCAAGAGAACACGGTCCTACAAGACCTTCACAGAGAAGAGTAATTGAATAGAAGAGCAATAAAGTACTGTGTACTATGCAGGCATATCTATCTGTGATAAAACTGACTTCCATTTCAAAGCTTTATAGCACAGTAAAAAAAAAAATTAATAA
Organism: Craseonycteris thonglongyai; assembly: GCA_004027555.1. Lineage (NCBI taxonomy): Eukaryota > Metazoa > Chordata > Mammalia > Chiroptera > Craseonycteridae > Craseonycteris > Craseonycteris thonglongyai. Next base: position 922 of record PVKE010033225.1, read on the forward strand.
TGAATACAGAGTAAAAGGTTGCTTCTTAATGGGATGACAACAGAGATGTGCTTGAGATAATGACTTCCAAATTGTGAATGAGCCTGTGAAATCCTGAGTACAGCCATGTGAATACACTTAGACTGTTCCCAGTGTGCTTTGGAGCCTTCCTGCCCCCATGCATTCTAGAGCATGCAGCCAATTAATTTGCTAAAGTTAGCCTCCAACACTGCATCTCTCTCTTTTTAAGTGCAATGAAAAAAAGAATGTTCTCTTAGCACAAGGCAGGAACATGCTGTTTTAAAAGCATTTTGAGTGATTTTAATCGAATGGGGGGATGGTCAAGGAAGAGGACAGATCAGAACATTTTTGGTTAGCAGTTGGTTGTATTTATTTTGTATTCAAACAATCCTCTTCAGAGCCTGTGATCATAGTACCATCTCCAAAGTTCATTCTTTTTCAGAGCAGATCCTGTACAACCAAGCACACAAGAGCGTTGTCTTAGTCTACGCAGTTTGCTACCAAAAAGCCACAGATGAGGTTGCTTATAAACAGCAGACTTTTATTTCTCACTGTTGTGGAGGCTGGAAGTTCAAGATCAAGTTGCCAGCGTGATTGGGTTCTGAGGGAGGCCCCATCCTGGTCCTCAGCTGGCGCCTTCTAGCCATGTGTGGAAAGGCTAAGGATCTCCCACATGGTGGAAAAGGGTGAAGGCTCTCTCTGGAGCCTGTGTCCTAAGGCACTAATCTCATTCACAAGGGCTCCACCCTTGTGATTTAAGTACCTCCCAAAGGCCCCACCTTCTAACACCATCACCTTAAGGGTTAGTATTTCAATGTATAAATTTTGGAGGGAAACAAACATTCAGACCACAGCAGGGGTGATGACTTAGGAGCTATGTCAGGAATTTCTTTCTCCCCTGAAAAATAAGAATTAAATAGTTAACAAGTCATGACTATAAACTTGGTATACTAAATAAGTATCTTCTCTATTATTTGTGATTAATATTACAAAAACTCTGTGAACCTGTGAGTAGAATGCTTAGTTATCTTCCAAGTTAGGTGGTTTCTCGCTTACACTTAGCTGCTACTAAACCTTGTGCTGCTGCAGAGGAAGCATGGGAAAGTTATGACACCATTTGGTTAGCATCGCCATGGAAGCGGTCCTGAGCACTCCCGTGTTCTCAAGAGGCCTCCAATACAGTATTTTGTTTCTGTCAGATTTTTCTTTCATAGAACTCATGTAGTTATGATGCAGGATTTGCGTTGTCTGGAGTTTGTGGTCTTACACACGAAGAAAGAGGACACAGACTCGTGAGGAAAAGTTAAGCAGCAGAGATTTTATTGAAATGTGAGACAATGCTCTCTAACAAGAGGGGGCACTTGAAAATGGAGTGCCCACAGCTAAGGCTAAAGCTACTCCTTATATATGATTTGTCTTCCTGCTGGGGTACAGGTATCAGCATCTATATGTTAATCTTGACCGTCTATGATTTGTTCTGTTGTCTAAGTTCAAAGGCTTTAAGACAATGTAGAAGCATTCCTGCAAGTTTACTCCCTGGGTACATGAACCTGTTCTTCCTTTGGTGGGGGTGGGGGGTGCTGGGGAGGCTGTGAAGCCTGGGGAGAGCTGGCACTGTTATTCTGCTTCTGCTAAAGGCCAGCGACCTGGCTTCTGGGCTCACTACACTCCTATTTTAATGAGGTCGCTATAGCTACTGAGGACTTTCCAGGCTACCTAACTTTTTTTTAACTATTCTGTCTCAGTTAGGAATATCCCTTTGTAAAATTTAATCAGCAAGCACAACAGTTTAAGTTCCAGGACATAAGAATTTCTGATCACTTGTATTGGGATAATTAGAAAATATAGAAAGTAAAGGTTGAGAGTAGAAAACAAAGGAAAGCAAGAAAGTTTCTGAGAAAAAACAAAAGTTTATGGGGGAGATTCAGTAAGAGGAGATAACATAAATGAGGTCTCAGTTGCCTATAGTTTAGTACCTTCTGTAAGGACAGGGAATATGAACTTTGACCTGCAAGATATTGCCAAATTAGAGAGGACACCCCTCTCTGAATCAGAACTGCCTTTTTGTATTCTAATCACAGTGAAAGGAAACTTTCATAGAACTCTTTCATAAGCAAAGAGATTTGTTTATATTTCTGGCTTATTTCCTTGACCATTTAATTATTATGAAAAATAATGCTAAGCTAAAGTCAAATATTATGTCCCTTGCTTCCATCCTTCTGTCAATGAAGAAATTGTGCCTGTCAGCATATCTAAGGTTCCTGACCTCACATGGCTTCCCTATAAAGGAAACAGACAAGGAGAACCTGGCTCTCTACCCACAGTGAAGTCCTGTGGACACGGCAGAGCTACCATTTCAAAGGTGGAGAACTTTAGTGGAGATTCCAGGCAGAACTGGGCAATTCTCAGTTATGTCACAACACCCTTACCTCATTTGCTCTAGGTTCAAAGGTCACATCTAACCATCCATCGTTTTTCTCCTTTTTTCCTGCTAGAATCATAGGAGACAAATGAGAACAATCTCCAAAAGGGCTTTTGCACTAGAGATTCTCTCTGAATTTGTTCTTTTCTCCTTCCTCAGTATGGTTCATCTTCTCAGAAAGAGGCACTCAGGCTTTGGGTAATGTCCTTAAGACTAGCATATGATTGTCACCCCCTACTAATTTTATGAGCTTCTTAGGAAAACAGGAAAAATATTATGCATGGAATAGGAGGAGTTCTTTAAGATCATAACAGTGCTGTTTGATTTTCCCATTATAAAAATGTACTACATGTTCACAGTGCAATATTTTGAAAATGTAGAAAACCATAGAAGAAAATAAAAATTACCCAAACTTCATCATTTAAGAGGACTCAGCTAGACTCAAATCCTGCTCATGGCCTGTTTTTGTATGGTCTTGAACTAAGAATGACTTTTACATCTTTAAAGAATTTTAAATACCACTACCACCATAACACACACACACACACGCGCGCGCACACACACGCGCGCGCACGCACACACACACACACACACCACAATATGTAAAAGAGACCTGTATGACCCACAAAACCTAAAATATTTACTATCTAACCCTTTATAGAAAAATTTTGCTGACTCTTGAGCCAGAAGTAACCACTATTGTTTTGGTGCTTCTTCTGATCTCCATTGAGTACTTTTACAAGTTTTTAAGAAAAATATCTGTGCTGTTACCCTATATAGTCTTCTATCATTCTTTTTCACCCACTTTAATATTACATCAGAAAATTTTCCCATGTCACTAAATTAAAAAAAAAAAATTGTAATTAAACAAGCCAAATGTGAACAACTAACTTTATAAAACAGAACTCTTAGTAATTAGTTTCATTTCCCCTAGAGTTCAAAAATTTCAAAACATGATTAGTTCATCTTTTAAAAACTATTTATGTCAAAATACACATAATGTAAAGTTTACCGTCTTAAGAATTTCTAATTTTTTTTAAAGATTTGTTTTTATTGTTATTGACAGAGAGACAGAGATACAGAGACAGAGACAAAGAGAAGGGGGAGGAACAAGAACAGTCTCCATAGTTGCACATCATTGGTTTTTCCACATAGTTTCATTCCACAGGTAGGCGGGGCTGCACAGGGCAGGAACTGGGCTGGGGTCTCACCCTGGAGAGAACCGAACTGGGGGCACTCCCCAGTTCAGCATATGGGTCCGCACGGGCCAGAACTGGGATTCGATCCTTGGTCCCTGGGGCTGCAAAGTGAGCACTTAACCCACTGAACCATCCCAGCTTCCCCTGAGAATTTTTAATTTTTAGATGTATATATAGTTCAGTGTCATTAAGTACACTCATATTGTAATGTAACCATCACCACCATCCATATCTATAACTGCAAATCAGTACCCATTAAACATAACTCCTCATTCTCTTCTACTCCCTAATATTTTGACTTTTAATAGCTATGTAACATTTGCTTTGGTGTTTTATTTTCTGGCTCTTTTCAATATGGGGAATAGAAGTTATTTTTTGAGCCTTGCTTTTTGAAGTAATGAAGGTAAAATACCACAAGTATTACATTAACAGAGCAACTGTCAACAGCACTTATGACAACAAACTTTAAAATTTTGGTTTATGCTAAAAGATCACCCATAATTCAACTAAAAGTCAATTTTAGGTTTTACAAAAAATTGTAGATATATAGTTAAAGTTCTGGCCTTGTGTTAGATTGACTTAAGATTTAGAATTAGTTTCATTCTTACCTGAAAATCAAGGGTAATAAAACTGATGAGAGTGATATGATATTAAATGAGATAGAGTGTGTGAAAATCATTTTAAATAACATAATGTCATGCAAATATTAGCTGATATGGTGTAAAGACAGTTGCTATCAAACAAAATAATCACTTAACAGAGAAAGAAGTATTTAAATAGATATTTCTTGAGTAGCAAGGTCATTATATTGAAATAATAAGGAACAGATGACAATTTTAGAAATTACTTTTTCACAGCTCAATTTTTCCCTGAAAATTTAATATTGTCCTGGGACTATAACATGGCTCAAAAGCTGAGCACTTCCATATGATGTTTAATTAATGTAGCCTAAGCATGCTACATGAAGAATTTTAAATAGTCTTGCTCAATATAAAGTATGTCCCACGTCAGCATATTATGTCTTTCTTACTAATAGTTTCCCTCATTAGGATGCATTTGACAGTCAATCTATAACACTCATACATTGGAATTATGTAGCTTTTGGAATACTGTACCTCTGTTTTGTGATAAATTTGTAATTATTGCCCATTTCATTTGTAATGAGAAGATAAATATTATAAAAATATTACCAATCTTGATAAACTTGAGTTCTTAAGTTTCCAATGTTATAAAATAGGATGAAATAATCCAAAAATATGCTATTTTCCAAGTACTATTCTTTACAAGCCTCCCTCCATATAGACAAAGTATAATAAAATGGATAGATTGTTTTTATTAAATATTAAATATTGGCTAGTCAATTATTCACAGGAATCCCTGCTGTTGATAAAGTGCACCAGATAATTGTACAGCTCAGCTGCTCTTTCTGGCTTCTGTTTCTCCACAGGAATGTGGGAATTAGAATTTAGGAATCAGATGGTGACAAAAGCCATTCAGAGTTTCTAGATTCTCCAACAGGAGAGAGTAAACCAAGTTCTTGGATCTTCAAGTTTATATCATTTCTTTTGGAAAATCACTAAAAAATATTATAAGTATAAGCAAATGTAAGATAGTAATATTTATATATAAGAGGGCCCTCAATCAAGGGACCCCTGAAGCTTCAGTCTCACAGTAAGTTGGTCTGTGCCCTGGTAGACTACAGAAAGGAGCTTCCTTTCTTGGGAAGCCACTCCTTTCTCTCCATCCATCTGTCCTCTACCTGCCACTTGCCTTAGTGTAAAGAATTCAGACAGCAATTATGGAGGGAAACAAAAGTCATGTTCACGACTGCACAAATAGAATTTAGATCCAAGAGACATTCCATGGTCTCTTTTTATGCAGACAGAAGAATCTTGCAGCTCATGGGCTTACCACTGATTCTTTAGCTAATTCCTTGTGTCATTCGCCAATGTGACAGTGCAGAAAAAATGTCAAGATTTGTTGGCTGCTTGCTGCATACATGTTTGTGTTCTCTGTTAGGAGTGTATCAAACTGACCATCTTAGGATAATTATGTCTGACATGTGAAGCAAGCAATTTTCAGAGAGCTATTTGGGTGACAAATTGCACAGATAAGATGACATTTCTTTTCTGTCTGAGTGACAATGTGTTGAGTGGAGTTCTGATTGTATGATAATGTCTGGGAAGCCCTAAATAGCAAGATATTCTCTTTTGAAGCACTTATAGTGTATTTAGATGTAAAATAACAGGAGTTGTATAATCAAAGATGAGAACTTGTTCATAACTTTAATAAATATATAAAATTCTGCTGATAATTGTATTTGTTTTTTTAACTCTCACTTATTTAATATTAAATTTCGGCGATGGTTATCCAAAGTATGGCTGTGAGTTTATTCAATATAAAAGCAAGGTTATATTTGGGAAAAAAATAAAAAATATATAATTTTGATTTAACTTCATAGTTCTTCCCATCTAAATTCTGGCCTTCATACATACCATAATCTAAAAGTGTCATATCATTATTTCAGCAAAATCACTCACCCAAACATGACTTGGGGCTCTGTTGGGCATTGTATAAACAGGGTGTCAGGCAGAAAAATAATGGTAAATTAAGCAGTTTATCTTTCCACATCCCCTCTTTTCCCCATTAGCCTCATTATTTATTTTTCTTTCCTTGTCTTTATACTGTTCCATTCTCTTACCTGCCACTACTCCACTATCCTGCCATCTTCTGTTATAGTGTCAACTGATAAGGTATTAGTCAATTAAAGAGTAAGCTGAATTCTCCAGTGTGGTACTCAATAAAATTGGCAAAGATTTTACATAAAGAAACAGAACTATATTGGTGGAATGACAGGCAGTATGATTTGGATTGGAGGAAAGAATTCCTTTACTTTCCTCTAAATAGAACCATGGAATTAACTTCCTACTTCACTCTCCAGTTAGTGTACTGCTGTAGAAAGCCTTTTAGAAAGGACAATCTAAGACAAGTAATGAAGTAAATTCAGTATAGACAGAGGCAGCCAGGCTAATTAGTCAATGTGTGTATTAGGTGGTGACAAGTGCTAGAAAGAAAAACAGCCAGAGTGGGAGTGGAGTTGTCAGGAAAGGTCTTTCTGATAATGTGACAAAGAGCAAATAATCTTATTTGGTTTCCATGGTGTACATTTTGTAAATAGTTCATCTTAGAGACTATCAGGACATAGCATTACTTTAAGTTAGGCAATTCTGTGGATGCTTCATTGGTATTCTATGTAGCCAAACTTGTTGTCTACTTATATTTCTCTTTAGTTTTTTTTCTAGGCTAAAATTATGAACATAATATAGAACTATATGGTTTTTATTTCTCATTCATCTCCAGCTTATAGTGGATTTAATTAATGTTTTATAAGGTGATTCATGGCCTGACATATAGATATTGACTTGTTCACCTCCAAAAAGAGTTAAGGAACTTTTTATTTTGGTGGATGTTCTTGTAAGCACTTCTGTTTTCTCAAGATCTCAGCTCTACCCCAGCTCGATTTTCTATTAAACCATATTTAATTAACAAACAAGAATAGCTGCATTATGGATATTAGCCAGGAAATATAACTTAGAACAATAATAAAAGAACAAAGATAACTAATAGTATTAAGTACTTATGGACATAATGAATGATGTGTTAAACATTTTATGTCTGTTTCTTTCACTTCATTATTACAGCCACCTTATAATACAAGTCCTTTTATTTTTTTAAGATTTCTTTTATTTTTTGGAGAAGGTGGGAGAGGAGAGGAGAGGACAAGAGAGGAGGGGAGAGGAGAGGATGAGAGAGGGCCCAGAGAAGTCTCCATAGTTGCGTATCATCAGTTGTGACACAGATAGATGTGGTGCTGTGCAGAATGGGAACTGAACCAGGGTCTTCCCACATGGGAGGTGGGAGCCTTTGTCACCAAACCATCACCAGTTACCCCACAGTTCAGCATATGGGGTTGCACCCCGGACCTCGCAATTGGGAGGCAAATGCACAACCACTGAGCTATCCCAAAGTCCCCTGATACAAGTTCTTTTAATAGACTCTTTGCAGATGAGGAAATGGCGGCCTGGAGGAACTATGCCAACTTCCCTAATCTCAGAGAGTTACCTAGTAACTGCTTAGGAACCGAACCCGGGTCTGTGAGCTCAACTACACACATTTTCAATGTACTTTTTTCTTTTTTCTTTCTGATTCTGATTATGTGATCCTGACAGATTCATTGTATCCTTATGAACTTTTGTAAGGTTTTCTTTGATTAAAGTAGGAATAATTAAATAAAATGTCTACTTCACAGGTCCTCCAGGAGCCTTCTTGGCCTGTAGTGGGAAATGTTCTTATAACGAAAACTTGTTCCCTTTTTCCTACCACTGCTGATCCACATGCATCCTTCTGCCTGCCTCCTTCTCTACTTTGCCCATCCCCAGCCTATTTTCTGGAGTAACTGTGTAAGAGCCCTGATGGCAGCTCAAACTTGTCCATTTTTCTGTGTAGCTATTGACAGTCTGTCTTTTATCCATGGGAATTTTAAACCCTGCCTTGCTAGTGCCTAGAAATTTCTATCATTTTTACATATCAAAGGACAACTAAATCAAAGGTACAAAGTTACCAAAGAACTGAATGGCACAAGATACCTCCTGAAAGGGTAAGGTTAGACAATTCTGTGGGTACATTATTGAGATTTTATTTTGAATTCTCTTCATCCTGCAATTCTTTCTTTTCCTTAACATTATTCCTTAAAATTGTCTTCTCTTTTTCATCCAACTTACATAATTTTAGATTTTGCTATTGTCAGAAAAAAATTGTTTCCTTATTTATTAGGTCTTAAAGACGTTTAGAGTTGGGAAGTGCTGGAATAACTCAGCAGTAAGTGCTTGCCTCCCAATTGCAAGGTCTGGGATTCAATTCCTGGCCCCAACCTGTGCAAACCCCATATGCTGAACTGCAGCACAACTGATAACTACCCAGATGATTCAGCAGCAAAGGTTCTTGACTCCCATGCAAGAAGCCCCAGGTTCAGTTCCCACCCTTCATGGCACCACATCTACCTGGGTAGAATGAAACCAAGTCACAACTTATGATGTACAACTATGGAGATTGTTCTGGGTCCTTCTCCTTTCTCTTTTTCTTTCTCTAACCTTCTGTCAAACAATAAAATAAATCTTTAAAAAAATTGAGGGAAGCCTGGATGGCTCAGCAGGTTAAGTGCTCACTTTGCAGCTCCGGGGACCAAGAATTGATTCCTAGCCCCAGCTCGTATGGACCCATATGCTGAACTGTGAGAGGCCCCCATTTCAGTTCTCATCCTTGGTTTAGCCCCTGGCTTGAGGAGGTGCACCTCCCATGCAGGAGGCCACAGCCCAGTTCCTGCCCTGCGTGGCCCCTGTCCACCTGTGTGGAATGAAACCATGTGGAAAACTGATGATGTGCAACTGTGGAGACTGCTCTGGGCCCTCCCCCTTCTCTCTGTCTCTCTCTGTCTTTGTCTCTCTTTGTCTCTGTCAAAAACAATAAAATAAATCTTTGAAAAAATAATGATGAAAACTTTAATGTACATTTACATACCTCCAAATATACACTTTAACAAAAGATAATTTTTTTTAAGATTTATTTTATTGTTTTTGACAGAGACAGAGAAGGGGGTGGGCCCAGAGCAGTCTCCATAGTTGTACATCATCAATTTTCTACAGGGTTTTGTTCCGCACAGATAGGCGGGGGTTGCACAGGGTAAGAACTGGTCCCATGGCCTCCTGCATGGGAGGTGCACCTCCTTGTGCAAGGGGCTGAACCAGGGATGAGAACTGAACTGGGGGCCTCCGACATGGGACGAACATCCCAGTTCAGTATGTGGTCCACATGGGCCAGTGCTTAGATTCAATTCTTGGTCCCTGGGGCTGCGGAATGGGGGCTTCTTAACCCACTGAGTCATCCTAGCTTCCCCAAGTTTTCATCTAAAATATTCTGATTGATTTAAAAAATTAACGATATATAAAAAGGCACCTGGAATTTCATGAGCTATTTAAATAATGAATGAAAATTATTTTAGAAGGAAAATATGACATGAATTTGGTTATTACTACTTATTCTTATATACATTGTTTTGAACATAAGGATAGATTCTGGAGACATGATGACCAACGTAAAAGCCAACCGCTTCCCCTCTATTCCCAGTCACCTTTAACTGTAGGATTTGCTAGGGAGGTCTTAGGTTCTAGATGACGACCCTCAGGAAGCTGGTGTGGGAAGTTTCAGGGAAGAATTAGAACCTGGGATCCCTGAGGACTGTATGTACCCATGGGAGTATAGCTTTGGCTCCATATGAGCATATCTGTTGCCTCTGGTCCTCAAGGAGTAGAAAGAATGCCTAGTGGTTGAGTGAAACCTGTCCTATGTAAGGAGACAAAAGAATAGGAGGCTTCCTTCCAGCTCTTTCCACTGTCCCCTGTGACCCAGAGTTAGAAATACATTACCTTCCTCTTGGTGGAGTACCATTACTTATGGAACATCAGACCTGAGCTGAAACAAGCCAACAACAGAAAAGGCAAGAATGTAGCTGTGTGGTGCCATCATTCAGAGACAAATCAGACCAAAGATGGAGGTGCCCAAAGGAATAGCACTCTTGCGGACCCCTGCAGCAACAGCTCTGAGCCTACTCCAAAGATATTTTGGAACCAAGACAAACAAGCAAGTATGATTTTCAAATAAATGAACACAAAAGCAATAGATGAATTGAAGAAAAGGATAGCCTCTGTTGATATCTACACTAGTAACAAGAAATTCCAAGTAAAAAAATCACTTAAAGAATAGAACAAAAATCTAGAGATGGAAAAGATGAAGAAAAGACTTGAATGGATCCAGAGATTCATGGTACAAATAATAGTTTTTCTGCAGAGACAGATATAGATAATGGGTAACAGGAAGTAATTTTACAGATAAAAATGAAAAATTTGAATACAAACTTGAGTTTATAGTTTGAAAAAGTATACTAAATTCCAAATAGGTTTGGTAAGAAAAAAACCAGCAAAACAAAATAGCATACCTGGGCATATTTTAATACAATTCTTAAACTACAAGCATGAAAAGAAAATTTTCATGCTCCAAGACAAAAAAATATAAGGTACCCCCAAATAAAAAATAATTAACAGTTTTTAGTGAGAGAACATGTCATAGAGATTAAGAATATAGCTTGGGACACACTGTTCAGTTTTAATTTCTGATTCCTCCATTTACTGATTGTGTAAAGTTGATTAAATTACTGAACTATTTCTGTCTGCTCATATGGAGAATAGTGATAGTACTTAATCCATTAGATTGTATGAGGATTAAATTAACTACCATGTTTCCCCGAAAGTAAGACATGCCCCAAAAATAAGACCTACTTACAGTTTTGCCTCTTGCTGAAATATAAGACACCTCCCCCGAAAATAAGACCTCCCCGAAAATAAGACCTCCCCGATGATAAGGCCTCCCCCAACTATAAGGCCTCCTTGATAATAAGGCCCCCAAAGCTACCATAACTCTGGACTCTGGACTGTAGTGGGGGGCACTGCCACAGAGCTCACTGTTGGCTGCAGCACAGCCAGAGCAGACAGGAAGTGCGAGGTCTCTTTTCATCAGAAGATGATGACATGACTCTCATTGAATAAATGAGTAAATGTACCATAGATTGTTGTACATGGAAATAATGGTAGTAACAAGAAATTCTTGATACTGTAGGATTCACAGTTTGTCTGGTAATGCTGGTTTGTGATGACAACTACTACCGTACTGTATACAGGTAATAAATTTCCTTTTTTGTTGTTCAACAATAAATGTGTACTGTATTCTTCTTCATGGAAAAATAAGACATCCCCTGAAAATAAGACCTAGTGCATCTTTGGGAGCAAAAATTTATGTAAGACACTGTCTTATTTTTGGGGAAACAGGGTAGTAGTTAATTGATACAAAGGGCTTAGGACTGTGCCTGATATGGAGTAGCAATATAAGTGGTTACTATTATTAAAGTCTTTACATTAAAACTGTGTCTGACAAGAAAAGAAAATCATCTTCAGTGAAAAGAACTAAATCAGAGATCTTATACTGAAAAAATTAGAGATTCTATACTGAGTCAGGTGTCCTCTGTCCTGATGACAGTTACATGTGGCTATGCAAGGATTTAGTTGCCGAATACCCCATCTGAGTAATTTTGAAAAATGAATGTTCCTTATCTTAAAGGTATATAAATAACAGAGGAAATAGAGACCCACTTCATCTTACTCCTAGTTGAGAGAGACCCCCTAGGCTTCAGACTATACAGGGCCCCTCAGATCATAGACAGATCAAAAATAAATTATTGAAGAACATTTGGATACCTCTAAATGTCAAGATTCAGTGCTCGAACTAGAACAATACAAACATCAGTGTAAAAATGCAGCCTAGAGATCAGCATTGTCTAGGAAAATGCTTCTCCAGGTCTCTTCTCATACATGGAGGATATGAGTAACACAAATATTTAGGTCTGAAAAAAATTAATTTATCAAGTCTTTCCTCTCACATAGCATAAATTCTGATAATTCTATCATATTGAAGTCTCATTTTCCACTAGTACAGAAAGTCTATTTTTCCTTCCTTCTCTTTCTGATTTAATTCCTGGCTCTGGAGATACTAAAAAATTAGCATGCTATTTGCAGCACTTGCACATAGCAGATGAGGAATACTATGAAGTATTAACGATCCAAATTACTTTTTAATCTACAGGTATGTAGATTAGACATATTATAACATGAGTAAAGTAGACATATTTTGAAATCATTGCTACTAGAAGGATACTGAATAGTACAATGAGAATAGTTTCATTTTTGTAAAAAGATAGAGAAATATTTACTAAATGTTTAAAATTATATCAACTTCTACCTTTTAAAACTGATTAAAAATTTTTGTTTTAATTATAAATTGTATGTTAACTTTTAATAGATAATTTAAATGTATTTGAAGACTATTTCTGAAAATAATAAAAATAATTTTAATTATTCATCTATTTTAATTTGTGATGAAATTATATTCAATTTTTATTTTGTGATTAAATTAGATTTATTTTTATTCTCTTAGGTAATTTTATTATAAGAATATAATCAGCAATTTTGCTCAAATAAAGGCAAAAATAAATTTTATGGAGCAAACCAATACCTTATAAATTATGTGTGTTTTATTTTATAAACATCACTGGTTCATCAACAAAATTTCAACTATGTAGAGAATTTGTATCTGATTATGAGACATAGGGATAGAAATATTTATGTTTCAAGGTAGAACATATACATACACATATACCAATATGAATACACAAAGAGATAGTTTTAAAAAACATCCATAAGAATAAAATGCACTAGTCATCACATTGTATGTGACAAAACAATCTAACAGGTAAATATACACAGAAAATAAATTATAAGTGCAAGAAGTGTATGACAAAAATGCAATTATAGAAAAAAGGCGTAAAGATGGTGGCATTGAGAAGAGAAAGCTGCTAAATGCCTGGGAAGGGACTTATGAACAAAGGGGAATCCACAGGGGAAACCCTGAGAAGCACTCTCAACTAAGAGAACCACACAATGCAGAACAACACCCAAAGGTTACAGGAAAAAGGGGAGAGCGGGAGAGGAAAGGGGAAGGAGCAGTTCAAGGACAGGGACATGGAGCGTGGCCCGGGGCTGGCAAAAACAAAGGAGTATTGGGGAACTACGGTCAAAGTGGAGCTAGATAGAGGGCGGGCTGGAAGCCAAGACCTAAGGAGTGTGGAAGCCCCACAAGACTGTGGACAATTTAACATCTGAACCCCAGGAGTGGCGCACGGTGCCCTAATCAGATCATGGAGCCTAAAGTGGAACAGGGACTGTGGAGCAGGATGGCTGCACTTTCCGGGCTGGTGGGGAGAGAGCAGGGCACAAGCCCCCACAAGCTCTGCACCCCTGATTCACAGAGGAGACACAGCTGAGTGCCTAATGTTGACTGTGAGGGAGCACCTTTTGAAGACAGAGCTCTCGAAGTGAGGGAAGAGGTTTGAGTGGACACAGAGGCAGCATACTTAGCTGCATTAGATGTGCTTAGAGTAAACATGGTGGTCTTTGAGACCCTGCAGAGCTGCCGGCAGAGCTGCAGCCCAAGCCTCTGCCAAGCCTCAGCTCACCTGCACCACCGCCTGGGGCCCGGCTCTCAGATACGATTAAAGTAAAAGCAGCCAATCAGAGGGGAGAAAGACCAGAGCTGCTGCACCCTGCCCACACAACAGACCAGGTTTCTGACAAGCCCCCATCTGCACCACCGCCCACACCTCCACCGGGTGGCCCAGCTCACAGATGCGAATAAAGCAAAAGCAGCCAGTCAGAGGGGAGAGAGACCAGAGCTGCTGCGCCCCGCCCACACTGAACAACCAGCACCCCTACTGACAGAGAAACCTGCTATTGTGTCTCAAGCCCGCCCTCGCTCCTACTCACATGCCCCCACCCCTGGCCCATACCTTAACTACCCTGCCTTCTAACAGCTAAGACAGCAACCTGAAGAAAAACCCCAGGACACAGAAACTAACTGCTTCCCCAACCCTCTCCCAAACTCTCCTCCTCCCACAACTGAGCCCATAAAAAAAATAAAATAAAGAGAAGCCTATCTGATAGGCAAACCCCCAGAGAAAAAACATACTCATGCGTAAAGCAAAAAGAACCATATCAAGCACAATGCACAGCTCAGAATACAAAGTCCCTCCAGAAGATCATGGGCATTCTTTAGAAAAGGAGCTTGCACACTTGAAATCAAATCTAAGTGAAACAGAATTCAGGGCCGCAATACTCAAGATACTCAGAGAGCTCAGTAAATACTGGCAAAGTACCCAGACACAGCTAAATGACCTCAGCAAGAAATTTTCTGAGCAACATGAGTACTTTACCAATAAAATTGAGAAGTTAGAGCAGAACCAAAAGGAACTCCTCGAAAAGAAAGGCATCATGGCAGAGCTGAAAAAAGAATTGGCCAGCATAGAAAACAGGGCTGACCAGCTAGAGGAAAGAATTAGTGAAATCAAAGATAGAAACATGGAAATGTCACAGAGGGAAGAAGAAAAGGAAATGAGAATCAAGAGAAATGAAAGAGCCCTACAAGAACTCTCTGACTCCATCAAAAAGAACAATATTAGAATAATAGGGGTACCAGAGGGAAGCGAGATCAAATCTTCTCAGAGTTCACTAAAACAAATAGTAGATGAGAATTTTCCTAACCTATGAAAAGAGCTAGAACCCCAAATTCAAGAGGAAAACAGGAGCCGCAGTTACCTAGACCCTAGCAGATCTTCTCCAAGGCACATTGTTCTGAACATGACAAAAACCAAAGACAAGAAAAAATCCTCAAGGCTGCCAGGGAAAAACAAAATATAACTTTCAAAGGAAAACCTATCAGGCTGTCACCAGACTTATCAGCAGAAACTCTGCAAGCCAGGAGGGAGTGGAGCCCAATCTTCAAAATATTAAAAGAGAGAAATTTTCAGCCTAAAATGAACTATTTGGCAAAATTAACCTTCAGATATAAAGGAGGAATTAGGGCCTTTTTAGATATACAGAAGCTGAGAGAATTCTCCAGCTCAAAACTGGCACTCCAAGAAATACTGAAGGAGGCTATCTGACCTGAATCAAGAAATCAAACTAAATGGAGAAAAGTTGGGACAACAAAAAAATAAAAAGGAAAGAAGAAATGGATACAGGATATCCTCATATATCAATCATCACCCTGAATGCAAATGGACTGAATTCACCAATAAAGAGGCAGGGGGTAGCATACTGGATTAAAAAACAAAATCCAACCATATGCTGCCTACAAGAGACACACCTCAGCCACAGGGACAAACATAGACTCAGGGTAAAAAGATGGAAAACAGTACTCCAGGAAATGGCAGTCAGAGAAAAGCAGGAGTGGCCATACTGATTTCTGATAAAATAGACATCAGGATAAAAAATAAAACATAGAGATGGACATTACATCTTGATAAAAGGGACAATGCACCAAGAAAACATGACACACATCAATATATATGCCCCCAATCAGGAAGCACCAAAATTTATAAAGCAACTACTAACTGATCTAAGAGGAGAATTTGACAAAAATACAATTATAGTAGGGGATCTGAACAAACCCCTGACAACATTGGACAGATCATCCAAGCAGAAAATAAATGAGGAAATTGCAGCTTTAAATGATATGTTACAGGAAATGGACATAATTGACATTTACAGGTCATTCCATCCTGCAACACAGGGCTATACATTTTACTCTAGTGCACGTGGAACATTTTCAAGGATAGACCATATCTTGGGACTTAAATCCAAACTCACCAAATTTAAGGGCATCCAAATCATACAAAGTGTTTATCTCAGACCACAAAACTTTGAAACTAGATATCAGCTGCAAAAGATCAAGTGCAGAGAGAACCACATATAAGTGGAGATTAAACAACATGCTATTAAAAAGTGACTGGATCAAAGAGGAAATAAAACAAGAGATTAAAAAGTTTGTAGAAATGAATGACAATGAAAACACGACATATCAAAATTTCTGGGACACAGCGAAAGCAGTATTAAGAGGGAAATTTATATCATTGCAGGCTGATCTCAAGAAATAAAAAAAACTACAAGTAAACATCACATCTCATCTTATAGAGCTAGAAAAAGAAAAACAGAGGTCCCCCAAAGCCAGCAGAAGAAAAGAATTAATAAAAATTAAAGTAGAACTTAATGAAATTCAGAACAGAAAAACAATAGATAAAATTAATGCCACAAAGATTTGCTTCTTTGAAAAAATCAATAAAATTGACAAACCACTGGTTAGGCTCACCAAAATTCAAAGACAAAAATCTCATATTTCCAGAATACGGGATGATAGGGGAGAAATCACAACTGATATTACAGAAATACAAACAATCATAAGAGATTATTATGAAAGACTCTATGCCAACAAATTTGACAACCTAGAGGAAATGGACAAATTTCTAGAAACATATAGTTTACCTAAACTACACCAAGAAGATTTGGATAACCTAAATAGACCAATCAACAGTACAGAAGTTGAAACAACTATCCAAAACCTGCCCAAAGGCAAAAGGCCTGGACCAGATGGCTTTACCAATGAATTCTACCAGTCATTCAAAGAAGAACTAATGCCCATCCTCCTCAAACTACTTCAGAAAATTCAAGAGGAGACAATACTACCCAACTCATTCTATAAAGCTAGTATCTCCCTCATGTCTAAACCTGGGAAAGACAATACCAAAAAGGATAATTATAGGCCAGTCTCCCTGATGAACACTGATGCAAAAATCTTAAATAAAATTTTAGCTAACAGAATACAACAATGCATTAAAAAGATTATTCACCATGACCAAGTGGGATTCATCCCAGGGGCACAAGGATGGTTCAACATATGCAAATCAATCAATGTAATCCAGCACATAAACCAAACAAAGGATAAAAAC
>PVKE010033226.1:0-18039 GCA_004027555.1 Craseonycteris thonglongyai
GCTGCCGGCCTCCCCCCGGGGGGCTCGCCGTCCTTGCTGCCGGCCTCCCCCCGGGGGGCTCGCCGTCCTTGCTGCCGGCCTCCCCCCGGGGGGCTCGCCGTCCTTGCTGCCGGCCTCCCCCCGGGGGGCTCGCCGTCCTTGCTGCCGGCCTCCCCCCGGGGGGCTCGCCGTCCTTGCTGCCGGCCTCCCCCTGGGGGGCTCGCCGTCCTTGCCCTGGGCTTTGTGTCTGGGGCCACTGACTGAACCTGACAGCACTCTCTCTGGTGAGCAGCCAGCCACAGCTGCGGTTCTCACTCTGCTACCTCCCGTTGCCTTTGGGGTGGGAGGCAGGTGCAAAGCCTGTTAAGCACATGATAGAGCTGAACTAGAGGAGAAGCCAGAATCTTGGAGCCAAAAGACACCAGAAGGAAATGAAAGACTAGTCTGTCCCGCGGATGGAGAAGTTTCCAGTATGTCGGGCTCTACGCAGTTGTTTACGCATCAGTTCATTTAATATACGCAAACAAGTTAGGGAGCAAGTAGGAGCATCCCCACGTTATAGTTGGGGAAATCGAGGCTGAAGGAGTCACTAACTTGCTCAGTTCGTAAGTGGTGGGCTTGGGATTCAAACCCTCATCCAGTTCACAGAGGCTGTGGATGGGGCAGAAGGTGCAGGGTCAGGAGTTCCCGCTCTGCCCGACTGTTGAGCTGGAGCACGGGTCTCCTCCTGCCCTCAGACTGGGGCTGAGAACACGGCTTCCTTCTGCTCCTCAGGCCTTCAGACTTAGGCTGGGACATGCCACCAGCTGTCCTGGCTCTCCTGGCAGGTGGCAGAGCATGGGACTGCTTGGCTTCCCCAGGCATGTGAGCCAACTCCTGTCTATCTGTCTATCTATCTATCTATCTATCTATCTATCTATCTATCTATCTATCATCTATCTAATCATCTATCATCTATAGCTGTCATCTATATAATTTATCTAGCTATTATCTATCAATCATATCTATCATCTATGTATCTATCATCTATGTATCTATGTATCTATCATCTATCTAATCTGTTTCTATTATCTATCTCCATGTATCATCTATCTAATCTATCTATCATCTATCTATCTATCATCTATCTATCTATCTATCTCTATTTATCTACCATATATCTAATCTATTTATCATCTGTCTATCTATCTATCTATTTATCTATCTATCTATCTATCTATCTATCTATCTATCTATCTATCTATCTACCTAATCTCTCTATCATCTATATCTGTCCATTATCTATCATCTACTGTTGGTTCTGTTTCTCTGAGGAACCCTGACTAATCCCTATGGACTAATTGCTCTATTGCTGTCACTCTTGAATATTATATTTAACGGAAGGTGAGGTAAGGAACGTGGCAGTAAGGAATGCAGACATACACAAGGTGGCCTGAGAATGCCCGGTTTTAGCTACATCTGCGTATACCAAGGTTTGTTTTCTCACTACCTAACCGTGAGCTCTGTATTTATTCTCTGTTTTATGGGTTTGGCTGGTTGTATGTAGAGAATAATGGACAAAGCCTGGCTTCATTGGTCTGACACTCTGCGGCCAGATGGCACGAGCGGAGTCCTAGCTGACCTGATGTCTCTTGACCACACGCTCCGTGCTGACAAATGCGATGAAGTGCCTCGTGTGTGTTGTGAAGCGCTGGGCTGTCTTACAGACTTTTCTCCTGGCAACAGAACTGCTGCTGATACGTGTGATATCCAACAACAGCGGAACCGATTTTTCCTTACAGTAAAGTTTAGTCCAATTTCCCACTAGTTCATCCTTCTGGTGTTGTTTCATCATCCCCAAATGTGAGCTCATCCTTGGAACCTGCATTAGCTTCTACAGTGAGACACTGGCAGCCCCAAACAATGAGAAATAACCACTCAGAAATGGCCAGGGCTGCACAGGGCCCAGCCGGTTTCATCGTCTTTATGGGCACTCAGTTTCCCATGTTTTCCCTGGACTTCTCTTAGTGAGAGAGCGCAAGGCTCTGGTAGCACACAGATCATGCCAATTTGATTGACAGACCCTGGCCACGAAATTACCCTGAACACGCTTTGGGGGGAAGTGATTAGAGTCACTACCACGCACGTGGATAGCTGTGGGAGGAGGGACATTTTGACTTCAGAGCGAAGATGGTGGCCCCTTCCTGTGAAAAGTACTGTGAACACAAACTAAGTTTTCACAGCGCTGAGCTTGCAGTGACGGTGCAGTGACAGTGTTTTCTGAACCCTGGTACCAATATTCACGGGGTTAATCTGAATAATCTTGGTTGTGAGTCCTAGGATAGCAGCCGTTTTATTTCCCTGCGTCTCATTCACGAAGCTCCCCCTTGTCCGTATTGCCTGGGAACTTGGAGTGTGTGCTTTTCCAGCCATTTTCAGACCAGAGTTACCCTGGATTTATCTGGCTCGTGGCCCACACTGTGGCACACACGAATGAGGGTGTACAGTGTCAGAATGTCCCACTGCTCACCATCGCTGGTGTTCGCTGCATCTGGGGACTGCGTGTCCCCACGGCCAAGGAGCAGTCCTGAGAGATGACAGGAGTAATCTGTGCATTTCTTCTGTGTCACTGTAACCTACATATCTTACGTGCAGTTGCCCTACCAGTTTGTGAGTATAAATGAGATCGTCTTATTATTATTATTATTATTATTTTTAAAGATTTATTTATTTATTGTTTTTGACAGAGAGAGAGGGAAAGAGAGAGATACAGAGACAGAGAGCGAACTGAACTAGGGGAGCTCCCAGTTCAGCATATGGGTCCGCACAGGCCAGGGCCGGGACTTGATCCTCGGTCCCCGGCGCTGCAAAGTGAGTGCTCAACCCACTGAGCCATCCCTGCTTCCCCCTTATTATTATTTTTTAATGAATTTCTTTCTTTTTTTTTGAACTGAACTGGAGGCCTCACCACATTTGGGAAGCTCACCCCAGTTCAGCATATGGGTCCGCACAGGCCGGGGCCGGGATTCAATCCTCGGTCCCCAGGGCTTCAAAGCAAGCGCTTAATCCGCTGAGCCATCCCGGCTTCCCCATGAATGTCATTGGGGTGACGCTGGTTCATAAAATTATATAGGTTTTAAGTGTGCGCTTCTGTACCACATCATCTGTGCATTGCATAGGTGCTCACGACTCACAGTTAGCTCTTCGTGTGTCACCATATATTTTCCCCTTTGCCCTCTTCTGCCACGCCTCCCTTACCCCTGACAACCACTTAACTGTTGTCCGTGTCTGTGAGTTTTTGCTTGTTTGCTTGTCTTGTTCATTTGTTACTCTCAGTTCTACATCCCACATCAGAGTGAAATTATGTGGTTCTCGACTTTTCCTGATTTCTTTTGCTTAGCATGATAATCTTCAGATCCATCTATGTTGTCTCAATGGCAGTATTTCATCTCTTCTTCTGGCTGAATAATGTTCCGTTATTTATATAGACCGCACCTTCTTTATTCAGTCCTCTAGCAGAGGCCGCTCATAACCTAACTTGAAAGTGGGCAGAAGACCGCAAGAAAGGCTGCTTCCAAGAAGACGTACAGATAACCCACAGATGCAGGAAAAAATGCGCCACTTCACTAGCAATTAGGGGAACGCACACTAAAACCACAATGAGATACCACCTCACCCCTGTGAGAGTGGCGATAATCAACAAGACCAGGAGGAACAAGTGCTGGAGAGGCTGTGGACAAAAAGGACCCTCACACACTGCTGGTAGTACGTCCACCATGGAAGGCGGCGTGGACGTTCCTCAAAACATTAGGAATGGACTTGCTCTACGACCCAGCCACCCCTCTTCTGGGTCACTACCCCCCAAATCAGAACACACTTATCCATAAGGGGAATTGTATCCCCCGTGTTCATTGCAGCATTACTCATGGTGGCCACGACATGGAACTAAGCGAAGAGAGTAATGTTCTTTTTACACCTAAAACCCCTGGACCCTTTGGCTTCACCTGCCGACAATGAGCAACAAGGGTAAGAGTCCTGAGGTCGCGTCACACGTAAACACAGATTCACTCAAACTCTTCTGCTTTGCTCCTGGAGGCATGTCCTTGGCTGGCGACCTTTCCGAGACAGGCGCTTGGCCTTGACCATTTTGCACGTGCGCCCTGCAGCTGCGCTGTGTCCTGGGGGGTGTATTCACGGCACGTCTCCTGGCTGATCCAGGTGGGCACTGGGCGTGTGGGACTCATGACCCTACCAGGCTTTGGGCAGGCCGGGGGGACACGCCATCCTGTTCTCCGTCTCCCTGTCTTCCCTCCATCTTCCGCCGCTTCCCTTTCGTGTAGAAACCTTCCCTGTCCGCCAGAACAGAGGCCGCCTTCCGCCCCAACTCCTGCACACCGGAGCCTCGGGGAGCGTTGTCCTCACACAGTGGCCTCCACTCAGTTATCGCGTGTGAGCCTCCGGGCCTGCATGCGACTGTCTCCACTGTAGCAGACGAGAGAGCGCGGCCCTGACCCCTCAGGGGCACGGGGAAGGGCCAACAGCAAAGGCGAGTCAGAGGAGAACGTTCAGCCCAGAGCCGTTGCCCCTGCAGCGTGCGTGGCCCCAGTGGCCGTGTTCGGGCCCCAGGCCGGGCCAGGGTGGGTTTTGAGCTCTGCAGGCCGCCTGCACCGGCAGCCACATCTCCGGGGGCCAGTGTTTGGGAGCCCAGACCCTGACACAGACTCTAGGAGTGACAGCTGCTTCTCAGGGAGCAGCGGCCAGCACAGGGACACATGCATCTTGGACTGTCGATGAGTGAAGACATTGTACAAAGATGCCCAGAACCGAAATGGGACCATCTGAATGCAAGGGGACCCGACTGCGCACCGTAAACTCGATCACTGAAGTAATCCTCCTGCACTCAGCTGTCAACCACTGTTCAGCGTCCGACCGCTGTGTGCAGTTCCGGGAGACGGCGATGGTTGTGACGAGCATAAAAGCGTGTCCTTATAGGAACCGTCAGGCTGTTCGCTTAACCTCGGCCAAAGTTCAGTGTCTCTCCCCAGGTTCACAACGGATGTTCTTCTGGCAGGAAATGCATCCCAGGCTGTGGCTGTCTGTGTGAAAGTTAGAAAATGGTAGAAAGACAAGAAGCCTTGGGGGAGGAATAAGACAACTTCTGTCAGCGGATCTGCTACACAAAGAACAGCTACCGACTGGAGAAAAAAAATAACCAGACAAGCTTCGCTGAGAAGGAGCCCAGCAGGAAGCAGAAAGGAAACTCTCCCTGCGGGCTTGACTAGAAAATAATTACGGCTCCTGCTTCCTCCACGGCGCAGCATGGCAACGTCGCACATCGCCAGTGTGGTTGGGGGCCAGTCCGGAGCTTGGAACTTGGTGAGCCGTGTTGGCCTCCCCTTTATTCTCTTGACACACACAGCACCAGATGATGCGTTCAAGGTGTGAAGGGAAGGAACCGAAATCCTTTGGGTGGTAAGTGACGCACTGGCCGTGTGTCCGTGGAGAGCGCTCTAGTCTCTCTGGCCCGTGGATAGAAAGATAATACCATCAGCTAAGATGTCAGCATTTTGGGAGCTCACTTCAGCGCGACTGGTGACGTTGGAGCTGTCTTGGTATTTACGACATTAAGACATGGCTTGGAATTGAGTCACATTAAAAGTTCAGGACACACACTCATGTCTGCACGCTGCTCTGCCGGGTTAATGGACATCGCGTCATGGAAACACATTCACGTGTAGGTGTCCGAAGAAGGAAGCTCAGGGCTCCATTTCTTGTCAAGACACACGGACCTGTCATAGAGAAGGCACGGGACACCCAGACGTGGAGGCCCCCGCTTCGTTTTACGTGGGCTGCCGGAACAGGGCAAACGGGACTCGCAGAGGGGTGAGCGGTTAGCGACTGCCCGTGTGCTGAGTTCTGTGAGCCCTCTGTTGGCTGACGTGCCCATGAGCGGGAACCTCCTCCGTCAGCAGATGTTTCTGCAAATCATTCCCGGCTGTCACCACTCCACGGGGCTTCCTAACGCAGTCACTGCTTCCGTGGCGGCAGGGCCTCGGCGTCCGCCTCACCCGCTTCCGTCTGCCGCCCTCGTTCCTCACCCGCAGGAGTGGACGACCCGGCGGAGCTGCGCCTCCCTTTCTGCTCACCAGCTCCTGCCCAGTGACTGACTTCACCTCTGCGACACGCTCACTGTCACAGACGCTAAGCTGGCATGGCAGGGGCTTTCCCCCCAGGACGGACCGAACACCAATCCACCTTCTGTTTCTAAGCAGGACGCGTGTTGTTGTCACAGGCCGTTGTCCCGAGGGACCCTGCAACGCTGTCTAATTGGACGATCGCCCCACAGTCGTTCTCTGTGACACGTGGATCTGAGCTACTGCTATGCAGACCTGTGTTGGTGTAGTAATGAGTTTTCCTCTGGGCGTAGACCTCCTTTATGGTTTTTTAAATCAGAGTTGCCCTTTCTCACCTTTACGATGTTTATAACCAGCATCTGGGTGACTGAATTAAATAACAGCGTTTCAGAAAAGTCATATGAATCCACTGGCTATCATGGGGGTGGGGGCTCAAGTGAGGGGTAGTTTTATTTTTTAATTCATAGCCTTGTGTGTTGTTCATTTACTTTACCACAAGCAGACGTCACATTTCTGGTAACAAAGGAACTATTTTCACAACACGCACAGGTAGTTGCAAAGATGGTTGACCCGTTCAATTAGGATCAGTCATGTATGTCAGGTGTCAGTCATGCACTCAGGTGTCAGTCATGCACTCAGGTATCAGTCACACATCTCGGGTGTCAGTCACGCATCTCAGGTGTCAGTCACACATAAGTGTCAGTCACACATCGCGGGTGTCAGTCATGCATCTCAGGTGTCAGTCATGCACTCAGGTGTCAGTCATGCATCTCAGGTGTCAGTCATACTCAGGTGTCAGTCACACATCTCAGGTGTCAGTCATGCACTCAGGTGTCAGTCATGCATCTCAGGTGTCAGTCATACTCAGGTGTCAGTCACACATCTCAGGTGTCAGTCATGCATCTCAGGTGTCAGTCATGCATCTCAGGTGTCAGTCACACATAAGTGTCAGCCATGTATCTCAGGTGTCAGTCATGCATCTCAGGTGTCAGTCATACACTCAGGTGTCAGTCACACATCTCAGGTGTCAGTCACACGTAAGTGTCAGTCATGCATCTCAGGTGTCAGTCATGCATCTCAGGTGTCAGTCACACACTCAGGTGTCAGTCACACATCTCGGGTGTCAGTCATGCATCTCAAGTGTCAGCCATGCACTCAGGTATCAATCTCCTCTGAGCTATTGACGTCATCGTAATAAAAGTCTCATTCGTTTTTTTGACCTACGTTGTGGGAGTCCTGATTCCTTAGCAATAGAATGGCCGTGAGACCCACTGGGAATTATCTTTTCGAGTACAATACTTTATGGAAGAGTTGTTCCTGCCTCTGAGTGCATTTGTTATGCATTTTCAGATAAGAATTTGCAGACTTACTGAAAATGTGACATTCCTTTTGCTAGCGTTGGATTGATTTTTAAATAACAATCCACTAGAAAATTTTAAAGTCACTATTGCTGTTTCAATATTTATGTGCTTCTGCAGGCTTGTCTGTGACACATAGTAGAACTATCTCTGTGGAAATAGACCCAGAGTTGCCCACCATCAGAATGACCCTAACGCGAACGGAAAAAGTCCCTACATACTGAAAAACGAAAGATTCTAGCCCTATCCTTCTCTAGAGCGTTTTCCAAATATTTCGGTCAAAATATTTTGGGGGACAGCGGTATAGGTGGAAAGAGTGAAAGCTTTTTGAGAGGCAGTGAAGGTTCTGGTGAATGTTGGATTCGGTGAGTAGACTAATGAGCCTTTCGGTGAGAGGCGATGGAAGCTGAAGGAGCTTAAACAGAAGGCAGCATATTTGCTCAAGGCACTAAGTATGGGGTGGGGAGCACACGGGATGAGTTTTAGGTGGGATTTGTTCCAGGCGCTTAAACGTTGTTATCGGGCCTCTGTCTGTCTCTTTCCTTCCCTTGGCTCTGGTTTGTTCCCCCTCAGTTGTATTCTGTCTGATGGGAAAGGTCATGGCTCTTTCTTGGGGAGCACAAAGCACAATTAATTCTAACGCAGTCACTCTCTTCCTCACACGTTCCTATGCAACATCTTTGATCTGCTTTCTCCCTCAATCTCTCCTCCCTCAATCTCTCTTCTAGCTCTTATCCACTTATTCCGGAAACTTCTCTCTCTTTTTCTTTGTTCCATGTTTGAATAAAAACTGCCTGACGTATAGCGTCGCACATATATAACACGAAAGTCAAGCAGGGTATTTATAAATGATATAAATACCACAGTCTCTTTACATGTGCACATCTTCTTCAGAATTCATCCTTCATCTGAATTAATTGCTAATTGGATCATTTTTACTTAAGTATGGGTACTGAAGATCAGCTCTTTTAGGACAAACTTTCCTTTAGCCTCCTTGAATTGTGGGTATTTCAAGGTCTTGCGAAACTGTCGCAGCTACATGGTGGGCTCCATGGCTCCTGGACCGGCCTGGAGCACTCGTAACGGTTTATAACGATTCATCCATACAGTGTATTTCCTCTCCTGCGACATCCATCACACTCCACAAAGAAGCCCTGTGACTGCAATTTGTAGTTCTTGACACAATTCAGGCACCATGTGCGTATTCTCTTTTGAAAGCCCTGTGCTTTGTGCTGGGCGAGGGGTCCCAGGGCTGGGGGTGGGGAGTGGCTGTAAGGGTGTCCGGGTGTGAAGACAGTAGGACTTGTCCCCGCCCTCCAGGAATTTGTCGTCGGTGGGAAGTGAAAGCAGTGAGACCCACACCCAGAGAAGACCGGGGGAGCGGGGCGGGGGTCCTGCGTTTCCAGCCTCTGCCCATCAGCCCTTGCCGTGGTCCCGGGTAACTATTATAACAGCGAAAGCGCTGTTGGCTGGAGCAGTCTCCGTTCCGAGGCCACACTGGTGGGTTTGAACGTCTAACGTGTCTACTTCTTGACTCGCCGCAGAATCCGTGATCCGCTTTCCTGTCCAGAGTTGCCGGTGGGAATCGCCTTGCTTGAAGCGCAGGGTAAGCCCGGTTCCCGGGTTTGGGGGGCCCCGGGCCTCCCTTCGCGGCCTGGCCTGCTCCTTCCGTTAATTGGCTCGCTGGTGGGCTGGTGGGCTGGTGCTGCTCCCTGTTTGGGTTCGCCCCTTGCTCTGTCCTTGGAGTCGCCCTCAGGTTAACTTCAGGAGAGCTCAGGCAGGAGGGGGTCTTGGCCCCAGTGCCCAGTGCCCCATGTGCATGTATTTCCTACGTGCTCTCCTCAGAGTTGAGCGATAGAAGAATTTAGAGCTGACGGAGGAGGAAGCGAAGGTCTGAACCAGTTGCAACACAGAGGGTGGGGGGTGGGGGTTGGGGACATGAGAGATTAAAGGAGAGGGGTCGGGGTGGGGACATGAGAAGCAGACCGTAGTCACCAGGCAGCTGGGCCGGGACAGGGGACGGATTCCGGCGGACTCTGCCCTCCCGAGTTCGGCTCTTCCCTGGACTTGCGTGCTGACCGTCACGGGGCTCCCACGGCCCGATCTAGCCTCGTCAGCAGGCGTGATGCCACCGTTGCTTAGCGTTGGTCTGTGCGTATTGATCGGTGGGTTGTAACAAAATTAATTAGTTGCTGAGGCCTGGGGTTGTCCAATCATGTTCAATGATTTCATATCCAAACCTGTGCACTGGATTCCGGAGGCCATCCCGTAATTGCTGACACGAAACCAAGGCTTGAGGTCACGGTTCGGGTTGTCACAGACACCGTAGAATTTTTTATTTGTAAGGAGAATGGAGACATACTGAGCGAGGACAGCGGCCATTCGGAAGGGGTCCCCGGGTGCGCTCAGGGGTCCAGAAACAGTAAAGAAGCGGAAGCAGGAAGGGTACTATTTAAGCGTTGGAGCCTCAGACGCCTTCTGCAGGAGGGATCCGTCAGCGAGGGTGTGAGCGTGCGGGCCCCTGGGCGCAGGAGGCCTGTGGTCCCTAAGAAAAAAGCGGGGAGCGGCGCTCCGGTTAAGCACCCGGCCGCCGGCCTCGTGGACCTGCCCGTCTCCCACCATCAGCTCGGTGACCTGCCTGCGTTTCGGGGGTACCTGGGTTCACGCCGGGCACACAGTCAGCACTGGTGGTTATAATCATGGAGCTACCGAGGGTGCAGTTCTCACTGGGTTGTTACCCCTGTGTGGAAACTTGAAGAATCAATTCCAGACACACCGCGGGGTCCACGCCGGGAGGGGCCCCCGACGGCAGATGCCCTGGCTCCTCTCGGCCCTCGGACCGGCCTGGCCGCGCGGCAATCCACGCTTCACGCCGCTGCTCGGTGCCCGTCTGGGCCGCCGCTCCGATCACGGCTCCTCCCTGCTTAACATCCCCTGCGGCTCTCGACTGCCACCAGCCTGGAATCCTAGAGACGCTCCAGGCCTCCCGTTCTGGGCGCACCTGCCCCGTGGGCTCCGGGCCCAGCTCGCCGCAGACACCGGGCTGCTTCCTGTTTCCCCGAAAGCTCTCCTGCACCGCCGGGCGTGGCTCGCTCTGTCCCTGCGGCCCGGGGGCCCCGGGCTCCGCTGTCATTAGCTCTGCCAGGGTGGTGGCCTGCGCGGCAGTCACCCCAGCCTCCTCCGTGGGACGGACAGAGGACAAGGCCGGTGCGCTTTGCAGAGCGGGGAAGGGTTCTGCCGTGAGGAGATGTTGTAAGATGGGGACCAGGGGGTTCTCTCCACTTGGTTACCGTTCACCACGGGAGGACGACTGGATCGGATAAGACGGTCCCGGTGACGTGGCCCATTACACGTACCCGTCAGAACGTTACACAAGGGCGGCGGCCCCCCGTTTGCTCCGTTGGCTGCGCTCCAGGGAACATTAGCTCCCTGTGCTAGGACCGCGGCTTTATGGATCGCCTCCGGGGACGTCGGAGGCCGCGTGCCTTCGGTGTAGACACAGAGCAGCCTCACGTCCACTTCGTAGCGTTCCGGGGAGGCCGCGGTTCTGCGTGACGGCAAAAGCACCTTCCTCCGTCGGCCACTTTACTGTCGCGTGTTCATTGGACAGTAAGTGGCGTCAAACCTGAGTGTGGTGAGCGTTTTCTCTTTCTGTCACTTGAGCCCTTGAGGGGAGATGAGTGCCCCGTGTATGGAGGGGAATTTATAAGAGATCGTGAAGGGCGGGGGGATGGGAAAAGCTGCACTGACGGCCCCCACCACCTCCCCACTCTCGTCCAGAATGTTCCACAGGCCGTCAAGCTCTGCAAGCTTTAGGCGGCCGATGGGAAGGAGGAATGAGGGTCAGCAGGGGAGGGTCGTCCTCTAAGTCATGTCTGGACTCCCCTACTTGGCTGAAGGGGACACAATGAATCCGTTTCATAAAGAGAACTGCGTGTCTCATCCCCGGTGTGTTACGGTCGCGGCCTCCGCTGTGATGTAAGGGCAGCCGGTGCTCTGAGCTGCTTTTCGTCCTACGCTCTGAATCTGAGGCGGAAAGCAGATGCCTTCAAAGCACCAGCGGCTCCTTTAGGCCCCTGCCCCATCGTGCAGGCACACACACATGTGCGCACACATGCGCACACACGCCTTACCCGTGACCGATGCATCGTCCAAGGAGAACATGGTGACATCACCCAAAAGGGATTTCTTGGGCCAGAACTTTAAGATGCAGGAGGAAGACGTTCACAGCCTGGGTGCTTGCTCTCGATGGGAGAAGTGACTTCGCAACCAATTCCTTACATAAAACGTTTTCTTGCTGGTTCTCTGTGTCACAGTTGGAGAGATGGGCAGATGGCCCTTCGATGGAAGAAAGCACGTTACTGAAACGTTCGGTGACATCGTGTGCGCGTCCTCTTCTTTCTCGCGGAGGCTGAGCCTGTACTATTTCTTTAAGAGCCCAGGCATCTTTCTGCCTCAGGGCCTTTGCACATGCGGCTCCTGCAGCCGGGCCTGTTCTCTCCCTTGACACCGTGTGGGTCCCTCTCTCAACCCCACCACGCGGTTGCTCCCGTGTCGCATGTTCAGGCAGACCTTCCACGGCTATTGTACTGAAAGCTGCACCCCTGACCCACTGTCCCCCTTTCCTCCGCGTCACTTTTCACCACCAGACACCCTAAGGGCTTTCTGATTTGTTGTCTGCTCTGCTGCTCCAGGTGGTGCGCTGCAAAGGCAGGCAGCGGTGTGTGTGTCCCCTGCTGCGTCCTCCGTGCCTAGAACAGCGCCCGGTGCAGAGCGGGCCTCAGTCACGTACGTTAGCTGAATGCCCAGTGACGTGAGTGGGTTCGGCAGAGGCTGCGGTGAAGACTGGAGGGTCCTGGGAGACAGGTGACCCTGGGTGGGGGTGGAGGAGCAGGAGAGGGCGTCCACGGAGCATGACAGGTGCAGCCCAGAACTCGACCTCGTGTCCTTCCGTCTTCGGTCTTCTCGGCGGTCACCCGCCGCCCCACGGTCTACGTTACGTGGGGACGGAGCCGCGATCCTCGGAGCACACGTGCCCCTTTATTTTATATATGCCCCTCTTAGGCCCGTCTGGATCTAAGTGAGCTACTCTCCGGCCGCAGAGACTTCCGTACCAGCTGGTGAGCCGGTTCTCATGAAGATCTCTGGGCACCTTTTGTTCTTATCAATATTCATTGTTGAAGAAAATGGGGTTTATGCTAATGATATATGCATTGTGCGCCTGCGTTGGGGACAGGCGTGGCGTCACCAAGTGACTAACTAATTAGCTCTCTGAGCTGATTAAGGCATTTTGATGCACGCTGCCTGCTTGTCACCAAGTGCCCTCTTTAGGAACCTGGAGGTATCTGTTACGTTCCAAAAGGCCCCCTAGCGTTTCCACCGTCGCTGAATGGACGAGACGTTGGCATAAGACAAGGAAGTGAGGCTCATGGGTGGAAAACGAAATGACAGGTGACATTACGGTATTGGGATGGGGGCCCATCCCTCCTGTCTGTAAGGCTCCCCCGTGATTACGAGAAGAGTCGGGAGGAGTCGGAAGAGTCTCTACAGGAAGGAAAAACAACGTACCAGACGGCCAACGAGAAATTATGCTCTTACGAAGTTTTATAGTTATAGTTGCAGTTTATTTACATGTCTTGGGTCCTTTGATATTTGTATGTCGTAGAGCGTAGCTAATTGCTCGTAAGTGGTCGTCAAAGCCGCGGGTTGTGCTTTCGGGGCACGTAACAAGCCAAAACGTTGTCACGTCGTTTTGAAATATGGGATGTTTGAGGTTTGGGACATGCACGTGATGAGCAGAGACAGAAGCTAGTCTTTCTTCGATCAGTAATGGTGGCTGTGGCCACTCTGTTGTCCTTGTGCCCTGTCCTCCACGTTGGGGTGTGCGGTCCCCTGTGACCTGCGCGGGATGCAGGCAGCAGGCAGTCGGCCAGTGAATGATGGACACAGGAATGGGCGCAGAGCCCCCGACAAGGCAGGAAGCCAAGTGTCTGGGACAGTCCGCGAAGGTCGTCCGAGGCCGGAGACGTGCCAGGCTGTCCTGTGGGCTTGGATTTAGGGCTTACTCAGAGAACCAGCTCTTGGTTTCATTAACTTTTCTCTACTGCTGTTCGATTTTATTTATTTCCACTAGCAACTATATCCTCCCTTTTGATTTCTTTGGGTTAATTTGTTCTCTTGTTGCCAGTCTCCTAAGGTGGAAGCTTAGATCCTCGGTTTGATGCTGTTCTTCTTTTGCTCCATTAGCGTTTAACTCCGTAGATCTCCCTCTAAACACTCCTTTAGTTGTGTCTCACAGTTTTTGATATGCTGTAGTTCGGTTGTCAATTAATGAGAAATATTTTGTAATTTCTTTGATCTCTTCCTTGACCCACCTGTTATTCAGACGCGTGTAGTTCGATTTTGAAATATTAGGAATATTGGGGGATGTTTCAGATTTTTTTTTTTAATTATTTACCTAGATATTCTGGTATTTCCCTCATCAACACAGTCTGCTCTGCTTTAGTTGTTGTGAATGTTTGATGGTCTTTATTGAAAATAAGTAAAATATAAGGGACCCCAGGAGTCACCCGAGGTTCACGGACACCCTAAGTTACCGGGGCTGGATCTTCTCCTCGATTCCTGCGTCTGTGGTCAGTGCTGTTGGTTGACGTCAGCTACGGCGGGGCCAGCAGATCTAGGTCCTGACGACCTCTTCCTGCGGTGTGACCCCCGCTGCTACCTAACAGAGCCTCAGTTTCCTTATCTCTGAATTGGACATAGTACTTCTTGCCTGAGGATGTCGTAGGATTGTTGCAACACTGAAAATATGATAAACACTCGATAAATTGTTAACCATGTGAAATGTAAGATGTGATTATTCCTGGTGGACATTTTCTACCTGCAAGATTATATTCATGCTATTCTTGGGTTGGGTTGTTTTGACTACTTAAACCGATCGGGGTATAAAACCTCTTACTTTAAATTATAGGGGGTTGGAAATACATGTTAAAGTACAAGATTAAATAGAGTTCTTCTTTCATTTCTAACAGCCAAACTTGTAACCAAGGGAAATAGGATTACATAGAATGACTACCCACTTGAATGAAGAAATGGGTATAATTTTGTGGATATTTTCATTGATGAGCAAAGTAAACATCTTTTTGAGGACATTTTCTTTCTTTCTTTTTTTTTTTTAAATTTATTATTATTGTTTTTGACAGAGAGAGAGATTGATACAGAGACAGAGAGAAGGGGGAGGGCCCAGAACAGTCTCCATAGTTGCACATCATTGGTTTTTCCACATAGTTTCATTCCACAGGTGGGCGCGGGGCTGCACAGGGCAGGGACTGGGCCCGGGTCTCGCCCCGGTGAGAACTGACCTGGGGGGCACTCCCCAGTTCAGCATGTGGGTCCCCACGGGCCGGGGCCGGGACTCGATCCTCAGTCCCCGGGGCTGCAAAGTGAGCGCTTAACCCACGGAGCCATCCCGGCTTCCCCATCATCTGTTGGAAAATCCGTGCTGAGTCCGTGGTGGGTCCGACAGCCCGAGAAGAGGTTCTGATGACAGCCGCTCTGGGAGGTTCCGGAATTTGCTTCCCTCGTCCCCCCATTTCATCTGATGCCATCCACAGGCGGGTTTGTTATTCTTCGCGTCTCACTGGGCTCGCGTGCTGTGCACGAAACTGGGTCAGGTAAGGGTTAGTCATGGGTGTGTAGGCTTTGAAAGCGAGAACTACGGGGGGACCCCTGCAGTTTTGACTTCCCCTCAGCGGCTTTGCATGTCCTTGAGGGGCCAGGGGTCCTTGGAAAGTAATGTGCTGAATTCTGACCCATGAGACTCTGAGGGAAATTCCTTGGGAGGACCCCCGGGGCCTGTGTCCTGCTATGTCATCACCTAAGATCCACGGCGGCGACTAGAGACACCCTCACACTCTCTCCACGTGCGTCTGTTTTAAACTCCCCCATGGCCTGCTCTTCTGGGGCCCCATAGCGTCACTGCCGTATTTTTATTCATTAAGCAAACAGCCGGCCGTGTTGTCGTAGATGCTGAACGCTGAACAGGAGAGGACTGGTTCCAGGTGGGGAGGCATTTGCCACGCAAAGACACGGAGACGTCTCCGACGTGAGCTGGGGGCTGGAGGGCTCGGGCCCCCGCGTGGAGCAGGGTCAGGTGGCCTGCGGCCGGCGGCAGGCAGCTCGGGGACCCGGCCACGCCCGCACGGGACCGTGGCTGCTCTGTGACTGCAGGGAGCCCCAGCGGCTGAACTGTTCACTGTCTGAGCCTCCTTAGAGCAATGCTCCACCCACTGGCGACAGACGGGAGAGGCCAGCCAGGTGATCCGGGGGAGAGGGGACCGTGAGCTGAGCCCCGGGGATGAGAAAGAACCCGCTGGGGGTACGTGAGGGGCTTGGCTCTGAGGCTCTGAGGGGCGCTGCGTGGGCGGTTTGGCGATAAGGGGGTTAGTGGCTGGGTGGGGACATGAAGACCTGCGACACGCAGTGGGGCGGGGGCCTCGGGCCGGCGTCCCGCACGTTTTCGAGCTGGGCGGGTGCACCGGGGAGTCTGGCAGAACCTGCGGCATGCTCCCCAGAATATAGCCATTTTTTTTTTATTGCTTTTGACAGAGGGAGAGGGAGAGAGATACAGAGACAGAGAGAGAACTGAACTGGGGGCGCTCCCAGTTCAGCACATGGGTCCGCACGGGCCGGGGCCGGGATTCGATCCTGGGTCCCCGGCGCTGCAAAGTGAGCGCTTAACCCGCTGAGCCCTCCCGGCTCCCCCCAATATAGTCATTTTTAAGAGCAGGAGGGACGCTGGGTTCCAGCGGAGACGGCTGGTCTTAACGCAGTTATCAGAATAGAAGCACACATTTGCACGACAGTCATCTGTGTGCTGCTTTAATGTATTAATTAGCCAGAGTTAGACGTTGTGCTCATAATTAGTGTAATGTGAACGCGGTGATGAGGGTAAACATTATTTCAAGATCTCAGCAACAACTGTAACATTGTATCCAAATAGCCGCGATTTTTATTAGCGCGTAAGGCCTAGGTGCTGCTGAGAGCCGCGGTTTAGCTGCTGGCTTAGTGACCGGAGGAGTATTTAGGGACAGGACCCGCCGGAGGCCGGTTCCCGCCGTCCCTGCTGCCTGCCTGTAGACAAGGCACCTGCCCCTGTGACGTGGAGGCCGAGAGAGCCCACGGCGGACTGAGGACCAGCCGGAGGGTCAGGAGACCCCGGTGTGAGCTCAGGTCAAGTGCAGGGGAGCCAGCCTCCGGGGACGCGGAGGAAGCGAACTCCTCTTTGGTCCACTCAGGCCGTCAGCAGACGCGACGAGAACCAGCCCCGCTGGGGAGGAACGTAGTCTTCACCCCGTCCACCCATGTAAATACTGGTCTCAGCCGGACACACGCTCGCAGACACACCCAGAAGTCCTGTGCGCCCAGCTCCCCGGACACCCTCAAGCTGACACTGAAACAGAACCAGCAAGGACAGAAATGCTTCCCAGCCGAGGTCGTGTCACCTCACCGAGATGCGCGGTCCCCTACGTGAGCTCAAGGACCGGGGCCCCGGGGGTCTTCGCACCGTCTCTCTCCCCGGCGGGGAGGGGACCACAGATCGGGGCGTGCTCTGCGCTCACAAGTACGTGAAGGATTTGCTGGCTCATCTCTACCTTTAATTACTTTCTCTGCCTCAACTCTGCAATTAGCTGATGCTGCTACAAATTTTTGTCACATAGTTAATCTTTATACAGCGTCTTTGGCCAGAGTGCCGTTCAAGTCTGCGAGCAGCCCCGCCGTCTTCATCCAATGGCTGAGGCCGCCCGGGCAGGGACGTGGGACAACGGTCAGCCTTGCAGGCGTGTTTTCGGGGCTCCCGGCCCGTCCCCTCCTGAGCAGGTGCACAGGGTCCGCGGTCACTTCTCTCAGCCCCCTCCCCCATCTGGGTCTGGTTCGGGCGGGGTTCACTCAGCACCAGGAGCCTGTGAACACTAAGCTCTTGACGCTCCATGGACGCAGGTGACAGGTGACAGGCCGGGGTCTCGGAGAAGTTACCTAACTTAGCCAGTTCTGCCCTGACTGTTGCACCCCAGACGTGGCTCCCCACTATTGCGTGTAGCCAGGACACGTCTTCAGGGGTGTGTAGGGTCAGCTCGCCGTCCCCCGCTGTCTGTCTCTGGGGGGGGAGGTGCAGGTCAGTTCTGTGCCTCTTGTTTTCCATCCCCCCTCTCCCTCGTTTCCTGCCTCCACTGTCCTCCCCTGGGTCCCGGCTTCCTCTCACCCTGTGTGGCCACGCACAGGGTCCGGCACCCCCGCATCATCCCGTTCTCTAGACGGTCAGCCATTCCTAGGCTGCTGACAACCTCCCGTGTCTCCGTCAGCTCAGCTGCTGGGACAAAGCCCCGCAGGCTCCGCGGCTTCCGCAGTTGACAGTGAGGTCTCACCGCTCCCGAGGCTGGGAGCCCACGGCCAAGGCGCTGGCTGACGTCGGTCCCGGCCTGTAGATGGAGCCGCCTCCCTGTGTCCTCACACGGTGAAGAGAGGGCTCGGAGAGTCTCTTGCTCTTCTCATGAGGGCGCGGGGCCCACCCTCCCGGCCTCGTCTCCCCC
>PVKE010033227.1:0-18037 GCA_004027555.1 Craseonycteris thonglongyai
AGGGTTTTCAAATCCTGACTCTGCCAGGAGCATCCTATGTTAGTAGAAAGCACCGTCTCTGGAAATTTACTGAAAATAACTCTTAGAGTTTATCTCAGTGTACACATGTGAAAATACTGTGTGTTATAAAATTTGGTCATAGACTCTCCAATACAGTATTTTACTTGATATATTTTTGGCTCAAGTAATTCTTTGAAAGCCAATTTATTAGGACTTATGAAAACACATAGGTTGTCATTAGAATCCATAGACCATAAATATGCAAATTGTAAATAAGTAGGAATTAATATATCTTTCAATCTTTCTTCAATCCATTTTGCGGTCATCATACTAATCTTTCTTTAAAATCACGTCTATGATAACACTCTCCTGCTCAAAATCCTTAGTACCTGGTTTTTGAAACCAAAATGTTTTTGCTTGGCATTGTGGGACTCTATGTGCTCATGCCAGAGACTTGACCAAGCATCATGTACAATAGAAAGCAGAAGACTGATCAGGAACTTTGGAGACTTGGAGTCTAGTTCTACTTCTCCCACTCTCTAGTTGGGTAACACTGGACTCACCCATAGTTTGGACACAGCTGACCCTGAAGCTAAGAATCAAGGTGGACTAGATCAGCTACAGAAAGAGTCTTCTTTAAAGTAGCTGTGGAAGGCAGTTTCTCAAGTGATTCCTGCCTTCTGGTATGTACTGTCTTGTCTAGTGCCCTCACCTTGCATCTAGGTTGTACCTAATGACTTGCTTCTAATGAATAAAATACAGTACAAGCGATGGGATGTCAACTTCTGAGATTAGATTACAAAGACTGGGCTCTTGGCTCACATTCTCTCTCTGGCTTTTCTGGCTTTTTCTCTGATGAAGCAAGATGCCATGTTGTGAGCTGCTCTGTGTGGAAGCCCAATGTGGCAAGAAACCGAGAGCAGCCACCAGCCACTGGCCATCATCCACCAGCCACTAGTCATCGGCCAGCTGCCGTGTTGTGAGTAGCACTATAAAGAGGCCTGCACAACAAGGAACTGATACCTGTGGTCAGCAGTCAGGACCTGAGTGATACTTACCAGAAGCAGTAGGAGGGAGCCAGAAGGCAGGTCCTCCCCTGTGTGGAGCCTTGAGATGACTGCTGTCCTGCCTGACACCCTGGTCGCAGCCTCATGAGCGACTCTGGGCCAGAGGATCCAGCTAAGCTGCACCCTGATTCCTGACCACAGAAACCGTGTGATAGTAAAAATGCTGATGTTTTAATCACTAACTGTTTAGATAATTTGTTTCACAACAATAGCTAATGAATACAGTAGCACTAAAGATCAAACATCACTTGAAAATTGTGGGATATTAGTGAAGCATTACTTAGAAGTTAAAGCTATTAAAGCTGATAACGTGACTTCTAAACTGAATTTAATTTTGAAAAGTACATAAAAGCACAGTAAAAGTAAATAAAAAATTAACTAACTAAATACCAGTAAGTTTTAGTTCAGAGACTAAGATTCAGTCTCAACCTATGGCCTTCAAAGAAACACATTTGTTCTTTTAGAGAATGACTACTGTTTCAGCACAACATAAAAGACTGTATCCTCAAGAATTAGGTGAAAATCTGAGGAAATATTGGTGTATAGGCCAAAAATGATCAGTTTCAACCAATTTCCTAATCGTTGACAAAAAAAGAACAGGAACCTCATTTTTATGAACATTATAGAATATATATTCACTGTCCAGTATGGTATCCATTAGCCACATATAATTACTTATATATAAGTTAAAATTAATGAAAATAAAAATTTTAGTTTCTCAGTCATATTTCTAGTGCTCTCAATAACCTGAGTTGTCAGTGGCCACAGTATCAGTCAGTGCCAATAGAGAACAGTTTTCCCAAACTGTGGGACGTGCTGTTGGGCAGCTCTGCTATAAACTATTTTCCTGGTTCCTAATATCTATATTTCTGAAGTTTGTTTCACGCTTGTTCTTTTCATGTGTAGTTCACCAGTGTAAACTGTCGGGTGTTCTTGGCATTGCTGGAGGTGGCAGCTGCTCCATCAGTCTGAAGATATTCTGAGCGTATCGCAGAGCATCCAAACCATGAGAGGAGAATTTATGTTCTGAAAAGCATTGGAGGGTTAGTACCATAAAGCACTAGTGAAGACCCAGTCTTAAGGTGAGCCAATGAGAACTGCCACTTCTGGTACCAGCTCCCACACATCGGCTACTCACTCTATTTGTATTACTCTGGGCTTCTGTTTTTGTATTTGTCAAATGAGAGCAGAGAGCCCATCTTTCAAGTTTCCTGAAGCTCTGAAACTCAATGACTCTATGGATCATTCTGATGAGAAAGCTGTTTCATGTTTAAATTATTTGATGAGCACAGGGTTGGAGTCCTATGGCTGATGTAAAATTACCTCCTTCAGGGTTTCTTCCAATCTCCCGCCTCCTTTCTTCTTTCTGGATGACATGAGGGCACAGGAAGGGACTAGAACTGCATCCACCTTCCTCTAGAGATGAGGCCATTCCGAATTCCCAGTTACCATGTATGTTTCTCATTGGCTCATGTGGGATTTGGGGATTTCTTCCACACTACGTGACCACCACTGGGAGTCAGACCTGATGATCTCGCAGTGCTTTTTCTACCCAATAATATTTTGCCACTATTTTCATGCCCTGTGGTTACTTCATGTTGTGGGATTAAGAACCTTGACATTTTTCTGAACTACTGTTTCTCAGAGGGCAAGCAACACATCCTTGAGTGCTGAACTCTCCCCAGTTCATCCATTCATTTCTAGTACTCCCCACTCCCCACTGGCTCTGGAATATTTAAATTCTTCACAGGATGTGGGTGGGAGAGAGCTCTCACTTTCACATCTGACCATCAGTCCTCAACTTTTTCCCTTTCCTTCACCTTCACATCTAACCCAAAATGCCCACTCATCTTATCCTGCCTCTCTACACTGGTCTTTGGCAAACATTTTCCTTTCATACCCTCTAAAGAATTCTGGAAAACGTGTGCATTTATAGGTTGACATCTAAATTCTTTTTTTTTAAATATATATATATTTTTCTTTATTTATTTTTGACAGAGAGAGAGAGAGAGAGAGAGAGAAATACAGAGAGAGCTGAACTGGGGGAGCTCCCAGTTCAGCATATGGTTCCGCACAGGTCGGGGCCGGGATTCGAACCACGGTCCCCAGCACTGCAAAGTGAGCGCTCAACTCACTGAGCCACCCTGGCTTCCCCGACATCTAAATTCTTTACCACAAGTTTCTTAGTTGCAAAAGGCACAATCTCTGGTGTATTTTATATTGTGTATATGCTCTAAATATATTTTTGTTAAAATCTCAGCATTAGATTTTGCTCATTCAATGTATGGAAAACATTTGCGCAGAACCCAGCTGGCAAAGTCAGGTTTTATTGTCCTATCAGTCAGCCACGTCCAATGTACTTTGTCAGGATAAGTTTTGATTTTATTTCTCAATTTAAGCCAACGTTTCAATACAAGTCCTCATGTCAACCATATCACTTCTGAATTCGAATGCATAGAAACAAATGCAGATGAGGCATTGAGTTGTGCATGACTCTGCATCGTGGATGAAATAAGGCACAGTGGTCCTCAGTGTCTTCCTGTGAGCTCATCTGGAGCTGCTAAGAACCCTCCCTCAGGGGTGTGCATGCTTCAAGTGTCCAGTCATTTGCTGACCCACAGGTGCTTGTATTTTGAGGAAATGCACCAGTTGGGAACTCTGGACAGAGAGAGGTGGGATTTTCTCCTGCACAGGTAAAGAAACAATTTGAAAAGGCAGGCTAACCTGCAAATTCTAAAGGCAGATTAATTTTAAGAAAGAATACACATGGAAGTTGACAGTTTCAAATTTTTTTTTCCTTAAAATTCCTAGTGACGGGGATGCTGGGATAGCTCACCAGGTTGAGTGCTCGCCTTGCAGCCGCGAGGTCTGGGGATCAAGTCCTGGCCCCGGTCCATGCGGCCCATATGCTGACTTGGGGTGTGCTTCCCCTGTGGGAGACCCTGGCCTGGTTTCTGCCCCACATCCACATGTGTGGAATGAAACTGTGTTGAAGACCGATGATGTATGGCTGTGGAGTCTGCTCTGGGCCCTTCCCCGTCTCTCTGTCTCTCTGTCAAACAATAAAAATAAATCTTAAAAACAAGACAAAACAAAACAAAAAAACCATCCAGTGACCAAGCTCCCCTTGGAAAGTATTCATGTACTCCCAGGGGTACATGCATGCCAGTGTGAGAATTGTGGCATCTTTTGTGCTCAGCTCCTGATCTTTGCTCTTTAAATGTCTAAAAAAAGAAAAGTTTTAGAATTTAGGCAATACCTTTTCTTCTTTTAACAAAGCCTGGAATTATCGTGCTGTGAATTTAAGAGATTTACTTTGAAACGCTAAGCTGAGTGATGACTTTGTTCTAGTTAGGTATTCAGCCTTCCCCTGAAGTAGTGACACATTGATTCAATGAGTGAGGGGTCATAGGACAACACTACTTATGGGGAATGAAAATTACTTTGGTTTAATATTTCAAGGGTATCATCTTTCCTTTATTTTTCATTTGGAATGAGGATTATGCAGACTCTGTGTGGTTACAGAATAGGACCAAAAGAACAGAGATACAGGGAAGCTCATTTTGAGTTGCCACGTGAAGCTGTGAAACAATGGGGGGATCTGCCCGTGTAACCCAGATGTCACCTGGCGCCTCTGCCCGTGGGAATCTAAGTGAAATGGACTTGTCCTTACCCTTCTCTTTTCACCAGGTGAAAATCCTAAACTGCTCTCAAGAGTTTGACGAATTCTTTCCTGGTGGCTAATGCTGACCCTAGGTGCCTGCTTTCAGTTGTGCTGTGCGTGTTTTGCAGCATGTCAGCCCAGATAGCAAACTCACTCCAACTTTGATTTTCACAAAATAAACTTAAGAGTGGGAGAAAGCAAAGCAGAAGAGGCAAAAAGCTGTTAACATCAGAGAAAAAGCTCCAAGAGTCCTATGTTGCACTAGGCAGAGATACCTCGTGCCAGTCCCCGTCAGAGATGGCTGCAGTGGTCCCAGCTTCTTCCCCTTACTACATGCACTCTCTCCTCACCTTTCTGCAAACCAGTCCTGCACTTATTTCTGGAAGAACATAAAGGATTTGCCTTTGCCTCATACAGAGCACCGGAGGTTGGGTATACACTGAGCTCTTGGGGCTTCACCATGCCCCAGAGCCTCAGAGTCTATATTTTTCCAAATTCTATTCCTGTCTTAGACTGAATTCTGCTATCATCAGACCTATCTTGTTACGTTTGGAAAGTAACCGGTAATGAGTTCCCCGTGAGTTAAGTTTGGGTGATTGTCAGAAACTTCTAGAAGGGATTCCAGGACTGGTAGAAGGAGGATGATAACGGAGGGAGTTGGATTAGGAAAGCCTGTACTGTTTCTTCAATATCAAAAGTTTTTTGTTTTGTTTCGTTTTGTTTTTCAGATTTATTATTTTTGACAGAGACAGAGAGAGACAGAGAGAAGGAGGGCGCCGAGCAGTCTCCATAGTTGTATATCATGTTTTCGACATGGTTTTCTTCCATACAGGTGGGCAAGGGCTGGGCTGGGACCTCCCACATGGGAGGCACGCCCCCTCGAGCCAGGACCAAACTGGGAGGCGAGAACCAAGCTAAGGGCCTCCCACATGGGAAGCACAGCCCAGTTCAGTATATGGGTCCACATGGGCCAGGGCCGGGGCTGCGGCTGGGATTTGATCTTCGGTCCTCAGGGCTGCAAAGCGAGTGCTTAACCTGCTGAGCTATTCTAGCTGCCCCAGTATCAAAAGTTTTTAACCTTAACCTTTGGAAGTGAGATATTTAAAAATTAAAATATTACTATATCTTCATAGTTCTAACTATGAAGATAGTGTATGCATTATAAAAAAACCCTGATAATACAAAAATATAGAAATTAAAATAGTTCACCCATGTTTTCTTCAACCAGAGAAAACCACTAAAATTTTGTTTTGGCATACATCATTTGAAATTTCAAATTTATATTGTATGTATGTATGTATATATGTATGTACACATGTGTATATGTACAAGGGCTGTCTGGAAAGTATCCAGGCATGTACCCATTCTCCTATTGACAATGGCTAGATTTTTTTCAGACAGCCCTCATATGTATGTGTATATTTACTTTCCTACCTTACAAAAATGGGAATGAAACCTGCTGCTTTATAACCTGTTTTTTCCCCTCACTAAATATATTTCCATACAATTATAAACCTACATCATTATTTTAAATAGCTACATAGAATCCTGTTATTTATTTAACCAACATTCCATTGTTAGACATTCAGGTGGTTTCCAGTTTTTAGATAATGCTGCTAGAATAAGTATCCTAGCACATATACCCTGCAAAGAGAGTTTTAAAAGTTTCCCTCTCCTGAAAACTTTTGAAATGAACCACTCTACCACACACATCTTACCCTTATGGGAATCTAGTTTCCTTTATGTTTTTCAGCTCTTTAAGATGCATTTATTTGTGTAGCCATTTTACAAAATGATGGTTATCAAAGCAATGCTATATTGTTGAATCATTTGGTAAAGGCAGCTCTTTAAAATTTTAAACAAGGGCTTATTTGCGTATATATTTCAATATGGTATGCCATCTTAGAAAATATTTCTTATAATTATTATTGGTAAACCTCATAAGGATATATATATATATATATATATATATATCATAAGGATATTTATATAAATCAATTTTCAGCTCATTTTATCCCTACAGGAAAAGTTGAAATTATCTCAATCTCCTGTCGGGAAATCCAATTTACATGAAGTTATGTATCCATAAAGGAACAGCTGGACTATGATCCAAGTGACTGTAAGGAAGCTGATATACTATTTAACAATAAAGTTTTCTATAATGAAAT
Organism: Craseonycteris thonglongyai; assembly: GCA_004027555.1. Lineage (NCBI taxonomy): Eukaryota > Metazoa > Chordata > Mammalia > Chiroptera > Craseonycteridae > Craseonycteris > Craseonycteris thonglongyai. Next base: position 6,900 of record PVKE010033227.1, read on the forward strand.
TGCAGTGAGCTCTAAAAATTCTACCTAGAAAAAAGTTCTCAAATGACCTCAAATGAGTTCTCATAGCAGAATTTTCTGTTTGGAAAAGAGTATCCTCTTTGGTAATGCTTTTGGATTGATTGATTGTAATATGACATAGTGGTTATGTCTAACAGTAGTTAGTTTGAAGTACTTTTCTGGCTAAAGGTATAGAAATTAGTTCACGTTAAGTTAAGCTAAAATGAGAAATTTGTTAAGCGAGTACAGAGGTGTTCTGCCAATGGGGTCTTGAGGAGGTTCTGACACAAAGACTTGGAGATCTGGGTGACTGTGTTCTCGTTCACGGACCTTCCCTTCTTCTTGTACTTTGACTTAGTCTTCTTTTCTCCTGCACACTGGCCTCTTCTGATTCTCTGTCAGGGGATTGGCTCTCCTCACAGTTCAGCCTTCTATTGGTCTTTGCCCTCTCTCTCCCAATTCCATATTTATAGAAAAAGTGACTCTGATTGACTCAGCCTGGATTAGATGACTGCCCTTGGCCCAAACAGCTGTGGCCTGGAGGCAAGGACACATGACACAAGGCACCCCCTGGGAGAGAGGCAGCTAGAGTGGTCCCTGTGAGCTGGGAAAATGCTTCGAGTTCCCATGAGCATGAAGCTCGAGAGCAAAGTCAGTGCTAGTGACAGAGAGCTGAACACCATTAGACTACAGGTGTTGATTAGAAACGTGGGGCTAGATGAGATCATTAGTTGATTTTTAATTGTGTGGAGTGGAAAGGGAAGGACATGGACAGAAGCCTGGGAGGAAGAGGGGCCCTTTCTACTGAAATGAATCTGATTTATCAGTGTGGAGAACTAACTCCAGGAATGTGTAAAGAACTGTCCAAAAATGCAGCTGCTGATCATTTCTGCAATTTATGAGGTTCACTGCTGGTTTCCCTCTATGCATTTTCTGGATCCATTGTTCCCCATCCCAGCTGGGGTGGGCTCTATGAATTTCCCACCTGGATTGATGATGACTCAGTTGTGTTTTCTGTTCTGGTATTTCTCCTACACAGGGATGAATCCAGGTTTCAATGGGACCTCAAAGTTCACACAATAGTGAAGACCATTTTAAGAAAAAGAATACAAGGAGGCCAGGATAGCTCCATGGTTGAACTCTTGCTTTGCAATTGCGAGGTCTGGGGTTCGATTCCCAGTCCTGGCCTGTGCTGAACCTCATATGCTGAACTGCAGTGCAGCTGGTAACTGCCAGGATGATAGGTCTGTGAAGGTTTTCGCCTCCCATTCAAGAGGCCCCTGGTTCGGTTCCCATCCCACGTGGCTCCATATCCACCTGTGTGGAATGAAACTATGTCACAATGAATGATGTACAGCTGTGGAGACTGGTCTGGGCCCTCCTCCCTTCTTTCTTTTTCCCCTCTCACCATCTCTCACATAATGAAATAAATTTTTTTTAAAAAGAGTACAAAATTATAAATACAAATTAAAGTACAAAAATAAATATTTATTTAGAATGAGAAAAGACAATAATTAGGAATTTTAAAAAGTTGACAAATATCACAAGCATCACAGAATCTAGAAAGTCACATAATTAAAAAAAATTAACTTTTAAATACCTCTAACATAATTTTCCCCTAAATTTTTGACTTCCTAGTTTTTAATCACCTCTTCATATGACAATGATTTTGCAATTATTTTCCGTAGAGTAAATGGAAAAGTAATTCAATCTTTCCTCTAGCATAATGGTTTATACTTTTAGAAATTGATAGTTTAGGAAAGGTTCTTAATGATGCCATGTAAATACATGTTTAAAATTGTTGTCAAATCTGGGAAAACTATCAAGTTTCTTTCCTATATGAGCTGTGAAATGTGGAATAGTTTTCTGTACACTAGCTTCTGACTCCATACATTTCAAACCTGCTTCTCCGCCACTAAACACACGCATCCAGTGCTGGGTTCTGTAGGATGCATTCATACTGCAATACAGCCTCTGGCTCTACACTTTCGTGTCAGGACTTCTCACACAGGAGCTGGTCAGGGAAGAGGTAGTCAAGAGAGCTTAGTGTGGAGGCTGGTCTTGAACAGGCTAGTTACTGGGGTGGGAGAGGAGTAAGTAAGGCCGTGTCACAGGGTAGGTGGATTTGTAGTGGAGCTGGCAGGAAGTTGAGGGAGTTCTTGCTAAAGACTCTGTCAAGAGATAAAGTTGGCTGTGAAAGGAAGAGAGGCTAGGAGTAGGGTTGCCAGATTTAGCAAAATCAAATATAGGACCTGTTTAATATTGCATGGGACATGCTTACACTAAAAATTATTCAGTGTTTAACTGAGATTCAAATTTTACTGGGCATTTTATATTTTGTCTCACAAATGTAGGTGGGACCTTCAAAAGAATGAGAGAATGAGAGCTAACCAAAAATTAGTGCTTTGAAAGCCCAATTAATATTAGAAGTCAGAACACTCATGTTTGAATGAAACTCAGGCTCTCAATCGCATGTGTTCACCCAGCCTATGAGTCCAGAAACAAGGTTTATAATATATGACCAAAGATGGGATTTAGTGAGGTTTCTCTTTGTTTTGTGCTTACTATTTGTGCTATCAATAAAACCAAGGAAGCAGAAATTAAAAAAAAAAAAAAAAAGACGTACTGATTATGGATTAGAATCCAAATCACAGAATATTTTAACATGAGAATATTTTATTCTGCATTTCCCAAACATGCCATAATATATTCACCCAAAGCAATAAATCCCAGGCTGCACAAGTAAGTTATAAACAAATGATAGAAGCTGAAGTTTTCTCTCAAAAGAGGCTAAAAAACAGATAATTTAGAAAGAACAGATTTTATTGGAACGTCAATAGTTTTCATGACACAGATACTTAAACTACTCGTTTTCAGCGTTCCCATATAAAGAAAATTATAAAAGGGTTGTTTTTTGGTTTTTTTTAAGAAGATAATTTGACAGATGGTGTCTTTTTATGGGATCAGTAGAAGTGATAAAATTGCATAAATTACCAAGATTTTATCTCCATTTCTGTAATTCTCCCTAGAGATTTAGAGATGGCATATTGAATCAACTGGGAAATAAATTTGCATGTTTATAACAAGTCTAAAGCACGAATTAAAGACAAAAGCTCCTAAGTTGTTTTCAAGAATGGTGTGCTAGAGGAGACCTGCTCTTATGAAATCACACATTTTCTAACCAACTATCAAGGTTCATCAAATGGACACGCAGGGCCACAGTTATGCAAACATAGGTTCAGTGAACATTTTACTGTCTATCATTATTATTAGTGTCAAAGGACAAATTAAAAAACAAACAAACAGGGGAAGCCAGGATGACTTAGTGGGTTAACTGCTCACTTTGCCAGCCCCAGGGACCAAGGATCAAATCCCGGCCCTGGCCCGTGCAGACCCATATGCTGAACTGGGATGTGCTTCCCATTGCTGGGATCCCCCAGTACAGTTCTCGCCTCCCAATTTGTCCCCTGGCTTGAGGGGGTGTGCCTCCCATGTGGGAGGCCCCCAGCCCAGTTCCCACCCTGCGCATCTCCCACCCACCTGTGTGGAACAAAACCATGTTGAAAACTGATGATGTACAACTATGGAGACTGCTCTGGGCCCTCCCCCTTCTCTTGGTCTCTCTGTGTCTCTGTCTGTTTCACTTTGTCAAAAACAATAAACTAAATATTTAAAACAACAACGACAACAGTGAACTAAAAAATTTAGGGCAACTCAAAAACACAACTAAATTCTCGGTGATTTTATATATGGGATGATTTGCTTATAAGGAAGCTAGACTAGATTTGAAACAAAATTGAGTGATGATCTTTTGGTTCGCAAGATAATGAACTTTTATGATACCTGAGTCATGTCAACATGTTACAGAGCTAATAGTCCTGACTGTCCCTTAAGGAGAAAGTACAGAACGATGCCTGCCTGGGTGACAGTGAGATATTTTGTGCACAGAGTATATGTGTATTACTTCAAAAAAAAAGCACAGGGAACCAGATATAACTCCTTTTCCTATAGAGTGCCAGCATTACTCACCAGCCCAGCAGCTCTGAATTAGACCATAAAATGATCGGGAAAAGGTGCGGGATGTACAGTTTGCAATGAACCATAAGCAGCGGTATGTGGAGAATCTGCCAACCCTGTGCCCTTGACATGATAGGCGAGAATCCTGAGACCTAGACAGGGCTCACACACTTACTGAGTGACACAGCTGTGACTGAGATGGCTAATGGTGAGTAAGACAAAGGCTGAACTGTGAAGCCTTAGAAAGTGGCAGCTCCTTGGAGAACCTCGGCATGTCACAAGTCATCTGACTCTCATCTTCAGTTGGTTTTTGGCATTCTCTAATTCAGGATTTACATAAGAAGTAGTCTCTTTGTTTTATATACTTTTTCTTTTTTGTCTGAACTTGTTCCTTAATAGCAACTTTCTCGATATACGTTATGTACCCACTGATAGGAAAAAACATGTGGCAGGCCAGAAGTCATGCGGTGGATCCATCAATTTCTTAAAAGGAAGAAAACCAACTCCTATTTTCTTGTATATTTTTGGCTGCTTATCCCTCCTCCCCATTCGCAAATGTTTGCCTTTGTCCTTTTTTTTTTTTCTTTAAGATTTATTTTATTGTTTGAGAGAAGGTGAGAGAGAGTGAGAGAGAAGCGGGGAGAGCCCAGAGCAGTCTCCATAGTTGCACGTCAATAGTTGTGACGTAGTTTCATTCCACACAGGTGGCTATGGGACCACACAGGCAGGAACCAAACCAGGGACATCCTGCAGGGGAGGCAAAGACCTTTGCCGCTGAGCCATCCTGGTGCTACCAGTTGCACCACAGTTCAGCATATGGGTTTGCACAGGCTGGGGCTGGGATTCGATCCCCACCCCCCACCCCCCGACCTGCAGTTGCAAGGCAAGCGCTCAACCTGCTGAACTATCCCACCATCCCTGTTTGCCTGTGTTCTTATATTCAATATGTTTTGTAATGTACACTGAGTAAATCATAGCATTTAGGAGTCTTTATGCTTATGTATCTAATTGTACTGTAATGTGTGTGAAGCAGAGCCATTTCCATCTGCAGCAATATCCATGATAGGTAAAAAAAAAACCATTTTAGAATTTAGTTTCTTTCTTTTTAGATTTATTTTATTGTTTTTATCAGACAGAGAGAGAAGAGACAGAGAGAGATGGAGAGAAGGGGGAGGGCCCAGAGCAGTTTCCATAGTTGTACGTCATCAGTTTTCTACATAGTTTCATTCCACAGAAGTGGGCGGAGGCCACTCAAGGCAGGAACCAGGCTGGGGGCCTCCCACATGGAAGGCATGCCCCCTCGAGCCAGGGACTGAACCACAGGGGGCGAGAGCTGAACTGGGGGCCTCCCGCATGTGCTTCCCATGTGGGAGGTCCCCAGTTAAGCATATGGGTCCACATGGGCTGGGGCCGGGATTTTATCCTTGGTCCCCAGGGCTGCAAAGCAGGCGCTTAACCTGCTGAGCCATCTCGGCTTCCCAGAATTAATTTTCTTATTAGGTGTTTTCCCTCTATGGGTAGGATTCCAATTCCAAATTAATGCAGTTGCTTCATGTAAAAGAGAGATATGCCAAGGGAACGTGGCCCTGGGAAAATAAAAAATTGAAAAGAAATCGGTGCATCCAAGCTAAACACGTTGATATCTTCCGTAGAGGAAACAAAACACCAAAATATTGTTTTGGTTAAAAGCTGACCCCAGAGCGAACACGATGTTGACTAGGCTGGGGAGAAAAGCTGAGAAAACTTGTAACTGCGGTTTCTTTCCCTTGCTGTCACTAAGAGCAGAGCACGTCTGCTGGCCCTGTTCACCTGGCTGAAGGCACATCCTACACTCACCCGGGGACCTTCCCTTCTCTCCCTGGGCTGCCCAGCCAAGTCTTTACAACAATAGGGGAACTTTATCTTTTTTCTGGATGGAGTGAAAGAGGCCTTGGAATCAAACTGGCTGTAAATCCCAGCACCCTCACTTACCAGCTATGTGCCTTTAGGTAAGTCACTTGACTTTCTTAGCCTCAGTTTGCACAGTTGTAACACTAGGATATTTGTAACTTGTAGAGCTGCTAGGAAACTGAACGAGACAAAAGAGGGAAAGCACTCAGCAGTTTCTGGCCCAGCAAAGGCTCTCGCTGCTTGAGACTCCTCTCTACCCCTCCCCTCCATCTCCCTTTCAGGGATGCTTCTGTTCTGGCCAAGTGCTGAGAGCAGCCCCTCTGTCTTCTTTGTCTTGTTTTCTCATCGCAGTTTCAGATCCTACCCTGGCTTCTCTCCAAATCCAGTGTCATATGACAAGGTCAGCCTGAGGATGTTCCTGTGCTAGAAATGCCATGGATGTTTTCTTTCTTTTCTTGCCCCTCGCTGCATTCTGACGTAGCAAGCCCTTCCACAATTGTGGCTTTACCTCACCCGTGGGGAAGGTCCCCAGATCCATGTCCTGTCCTGACTCCTCACTGTTCCCAGCTCTCAACGGTTACGAGGAGACCATGCTGTCTGCAGTTAGCCGTGTTGCAGAAACAGCCTGTGAATGCCCGGCAACATCCCCTGTTTCCTGAGCACCTGGTAGATCCATGTCTCTGCACAGCACAGGAGGGAAAAGATGTTGTTTATGCCCTCAGGGATTCCTAAGTCAAAGAGGGATCCAGTACTGAGTGTGTGCCTATGGCAGAGCTACAAGCAGGCGCCATTGAAAAGAGAAGTTTGCTTCCATGTAAACACTATTTCGCTTTGGCCTTTAATGCTGTAGTGGAGCCAACCATTGGCAGTACTGTTATATGGGAGAGGATAAAAGAAAGAGAGGCTGGGGGGCGGGCCTGGGGGAGAAAGAAAGGAAGGGAGAAAGAAAAGTTTTAACAGAAAAGGAGAGAAACCACGAGGAAAGAGAAAAGCAGGGATATATACGATAAATGTTACCTGGTCGAACTCCTGTCTACTGCTTGAGTTTCCGCTAGTGCTTCAGCCCAACTTTCACACTTCTGCCAGAAAAATCCCAGGGACAGAAACACTGCTGAATATTCCTGGAGCCCATTCCACGCTAAACAGTGATAATTATTAGAATGTTCTAATAATTTGTAGAACTGAAAACTGCCTTCCTATCCTTTTTTCCCGTTGATGTTGGTTCCCCTCTGGGGCCCTAGAGTCCCCCCATACTTCTCTCCCTGGCCTTCAGCACCTCCTGAATCGGGGCCAGTCTAGATCCAGCACTACTTGTGCGCTGTGTCTTCTGGGGCTCCTTTCAGTTCCACGAACACACGCAGCACGGTCCTGCCTGAGAGCCTGCTGCCTTGAGCCCCCTGAATCCTGCTCCTTGCGTGAGACATGGGCACAAGTAGATAGATGCACGTTAGATCTTTCCGGTTCTGGCTCAAGCGCTGCCTTCCTAGAGGAGCCATGCCTGACCACCGCAGCAAATAACCTTTCTTGGAAGGCTAAGTCTGATGACATTAAAAAAAAATCTAATGGTAAAGCCCCTATAAGCCAAGTCAAAGACCAATTCTAAAAAACCTGGGAAAAATACTCACATATTACATATTACAGGGCTTAGTTCCCTAAAATATAAAACCTTTTTATAATCCAATAAGAAAAAGACCATTGGGTTATTGGTATATTGTAAAAAAAAAATGGGCAAATGATATGAATAGTTTGCCAAACTAGCCACCCACTGCGCAAACATGAAAAAGCACTCAGACTCACCTATGGTGTGTGTGTGTGTGTGTGTGTGTGTGTGTGTGTGAGAGAGAGAGAGAGAGAGAGAGAGATTGATTCACCAATCAGATTAGCAAAGATAAAATAATAATGTTTCAGAAAGGGTATGGGAACCACGTACCCTCATATCCTGCTGGTAAGAGTATAAACTGGAATAATTCTATGGAGAGTAATTATTTATCAATATAGAGAGTAAATATTTATCAAAATCACAAATGCCCAAGCTCTTTCACTCAATAATTTTCACTTCTATGAACTTGCCCTACAGATAGGCTGCCAAAGCATGGGAACTGATATATGTATGAAGATAGTCCTGACAGTGTTTTATGTAATAGCAAGGGGCAGGAAACAATACAGGAGCCTATCAGTAGAGTAATGGACAAATAAATTGTAGTGCATTCATTCAGTAAAATGAAATAGTTATTAAAAAAGAATGAGGTAGATCTCTTTGTGGCACTGGGGTTCTTTGAGTGCATTTTGTATTAGGTTGAGGGCATTTTACTCATCCATTTGTTACTGTGTAATTTTTCCTTAAGGAGGGCCCTTCAAATTGATTCAGCTTCAGGTGTCACAGAACCTGGATGAACTTTTCTGGCTCCCAACACACCGAGAGATGGACACACTCCTGTCAGTGACAGAATTTTATTCTAGTGAGAAGAGGAGGAAAATGTGGAGGGACATGAAGGGTGAGCAGGAGAGGGGCACCGATGGATCAAATTTGAGAGTTTGGAAAAATTTCATAGGTGATTCTGGCAATTCCCCCAGTTTGATTCCCACCCCACGCAGCCCCACACCCCGCTGTGTGGAAGGAAACCAGGTCACAACTAAGGATGTACAACTATGGAGGCTGCTCTGGGCCCTCCCCTTTCTCTCTCTCTCCCCTTTCCTAAATAAAAAACAAAAACAAAAAACAAATCTAAAAAATCAATCACCTGGGGTATTCACTTTCAGTGTGTCTCCCTTTTCAGTTGTCACGCAGACACATGTGACTGCTGGGAGGCTTGGAGAAGTTCTGAGGAGGGTGGGGCAGTGGGCTAGGCTCGCTGGACAGATTACTACTGCACGTAAGTCAAGAAGTGAAGTTAGATGGTTTTTCTATGTGTGCTTTTAGCCACAATTTTTTTTTTTTAATTTAATTGAAGGGAGTAGAGAACTTTGGAAAATAGGCGCACTGTATTCCATTTACTCTCCCAAATCTCCTTCCTTCCTTCCCTCCCTCTCTCCCTCTCTCTTCTTTTCTTCCTTTTTTTTTTTAATAAATAAAAATAGCTTAAAACACTCTATAAAGCTTTCTTTTTATTCTTAATATTATTTTGTGGTGACTCTCAGGTTCTGCCTTCATCCAATTTGCCTTCCGACTTATATAAAGCAAAGGTACCCTCAGGCAGTCCCCACACTGAAGAGTCCAATTCAAATCCACAGTGACTTGAGGAAAGCAATTTATTTTCTAAAAATTGAACCTGCAGTACAGTTCTATTGAGAGTGAATGAAAGAGATATGGCAAAACCCAGGGAATCTTGTCAGAAACTCCCACCCCATCGTCATTGTCCCAGCCCCAGCCCACTTCCCTTCCCAGAAGGAGCCGGTGCTGGAGAAGAAAGCAGACTCAGACAAGCTGCAGCTCAGAGCTCAGTTAGGGAAAAGCCACACAGGCCTGCTTTGGGTAGTCTTGGCTCTGGAGCAGGAAAGCCCACCCAGGGAGGTGTGTGAGCAAAGCGCCAGAAGACTCTGCCTTGCGATAAGGAGCAGAGGGGTCCAGCACCAGAACTCCCCAGGTTCTCAGCAGCTTGTCACCAGGAGAAGCTGGGCAATGAAAGCAACATCCATGATGGGCAACTTATGGCTCTGATGGCTGACAGAGGCCGGGCAGACATTCTACACATCTGGGAGCTAAATGGAATACCAGACTGTCAATGTAGGAATGTGCAGACTTTTAGAAAATTTTATAGGAGTTTATGTGAGACAAACTGAGGACTCACATGGAAGCAAGATCTCAACCAACTGAGAAGATGCTCCAGAGCATGGCAGTTTTGTAGTTCTTTTTATGCATTTGGAATTGAAGGTGGAAATGTAAGAAAGATTATGTGAAATCCATTGGAGATGAGTTAAGGAGGCAGGAGAAAGCAAGGTGGGCAAAGCTCTATGACTGGATTGCAGGATAGTTGACATTTAACAGTTTATAGTAAATAGAGATGGTATATGGGTCACAAAATCAGGTACTCCCTGGAGGGTGCTTATACCTTCAAGGGGTCTGGCATTTCAAAGGTGTGTTAACCCAGGTGCACAAGAACAAAAGACAGGGCTGGCTTAAGGCAAAGATAAACCTACTAGGGAAGTTAGTGGCATGACTGCAACTGTGATCTACCTAGTTAGGAACTTATGATCCAATCATCCTGTGAGGTTATGTTCAGTCACTGAGCTTGTCAGATGTATTATGCAGCCCTTTTCATTTACAAAAGTTCCAGATGTTCCTGCGAAGGCCTGTGGTTGGGCAGAAGTGCATCAAAGTCCTCTCAAGATGATTAATGAACTGGGAAGCCTCAAAAGGCATCTTTTCTACTAAAAAGAGGTGGACACTGTGCAGAAGGACACCTAGAGCCCTTTTAGGAGAAAAGTAGTCCTGTGATACTAGAACTGCAGAAGGGTGGGCCCTTCCGGAGACCTGATGCTTACTGCTCTCATGCAAATCCAAGCCCGAGCATCTCCCTCCAACTCCCAGAGATTGTACCTGGTCTCTGTCACAGCCATCCTCCCCACAACCATTCTCTACACCAGGGGTCTCCAAACTTTTCAGCCTGAGGGCCGCATTAACTATCAAACAGCAGTTTGGGGGCCGACTACACACTCAAGGTCCAAATAAAAAAGAATCAAAACATAGATGTTGTTTTTAATTATTTATTTAATATTATTTTGTTCAGTTATTATTTAGTAACACATTGATACACTACACATGAACACCTGTATTAGTGGGAATGGTGAAATTGTTTCCTGGATGCCAAAATTGCAGACATTTTTGGCTTTAGATTTGATGTCCCTAACGTCAACAGTGACCTGAGATTATCATCAGACAAGTTTGTTCTCAACTTGTTCTTCACGTATTTCATTGTTGAAAATGTTTGTTCACACAAGTATGTTGTTCCAAAGATTGAAAGGTACCTTGATGCAAAAGTTTTGACATTAGGAAAGTCTTCCTTGGGCAAAACCTGGTAAAAACCCACCAGTCCTTCTTTGAACTTGTCCCTAAGGAGGTCATTTGCTTGCAACTCAATGACCTCCAGCTGCAGTTCATCTGGGCAACTGGCCACATCTGCTTCAAATGGGTTTTGAAACAGTCTCACTTCTTCTGCCTTTGAATCCAAGTCAGAAAAGCGCTCCTGAAACTGCAGCTGGAGGTCTTTGATGATCTCGCATGCAAATGCCGTGGG
>PVKE010033228.1:0-18042 GCA_004027555.1 Craseonycteris thonglongyai
ACACCGTCACTTTTCTGAAGAGCCTGGAGAAGAGGATGTAAAAAGGGAAGAGTTAAAGAAATTCATTCAAGAACTTCATTATTGGGAATCAGAGAAAGCAAGAAAAATTTCAATTTTACCGAAGCTTCAGTATTTAAAGGGAAAAAGAGGCAAGGTGGTGCTGTTTGAGGTACACACTGGGGGGCCAGGCCTGGCCCCCAGCTGGCTGTGTTGTATGTGACCTGTACTTAACTCCAGAGGACTGTTTCAGAAATGATCAAAGCATTCCCTGAAGAAACTGTGTGACTAGGGAAGACAAACCTCTTCACACAGAGTGGGAGGCGGGAGGAACCCAGGGCTAAGGTACAACAATCACAGGAAGAATTATATTCTAGGTCTCAATTCTATATCTGCTGTTTCTATGTCCATGAATGAAGCTCCAACATGGCACTGCATCATCTTCATAAATCAGGATATGCCTGTGTGGAAGCTGTCAGCAGCGGAACCCATTCTTTGCTTTGATTCTGTTCATGACATGATAAGCAAACCTACATATACACCCTTTCCCTTTGGACACCTTGCTTAACACTATTCTTTGCCTAGGGCATTTCTCAAACATTAATAACCAGCTGGAATTAGTCATATGACTAATTGGGCCATCAATTCCCAGAAATGCTCTGTGCATCAACTGTTACGACTTATCAATTTTGTTTTTGTTTCATTTTGTGAATATTTCATGATAGATAGTAATCTAGAACTTACCTGGTAAACAACAGATGCTTTATTCAGAAAACTAGAAAGAGCAAACACTCCTGCCACATCTTGATGGTTTCTATAGGCTAAATGCATTGCCATGCACCCTCCCATTGAAAATCCTCCTAAAAGTAAAAATGCAGTTATCAGAAAAAGCAGATTACATGAAAAAATAACATAAAATAAGATCTCTCTATGCCAGTCTTCCATTAATATTTTTAAAATATTTGGAGATGTTTAAAGAGATATAGTGCGAAAGTTATTTAGCCTACTTTAGATTGCACAGAGAAAAAGTAACACTGTCTCATCTACCTCATCACTGGTAAGAGATTTATAATAAAGAGAGCTAAGCTTGAACAAAGTCATGCTCATCGCATAAAAATATTTGTAATTTAAAATAGGAGTCATAGTATAAGTGTTATTTAAGTTTCTGATGTTTACTTATATTTTGTTTATACTTGTGAGTCTTCACAGTGCAACTAGAATTAATAACATATATCTTTTCTCTTATTTGCCAAACCCTAAGCTCCATGAGGAGCTACATAAGTAGAGCCTGCCATATAATATTAATAGGTGCTCAGCGATATTTGAATTAGGGAAGATAATAAAAAAAATTTTTGGTGATCTACCGGTAGTTAAAACATTTCTGTATTATTATGTTATTTTGAAATTGACTTATGCTGGTCTAATTAAAACATATATACCTAGATGAACTTTATAAAAAGTTAAAAAAAACCAAGTAACTCACTTGACAATCCTTACTGTCTTTTATGTGCCAAGTACTGTGCTAGTCGCTAGAGATATGCAGGTTAATGTGTGAAACCCATGGTCCCTTGAGCAGCACATTGACGAAAATATAAGGACCCTTGTATTTTCGGGAAACAGAGACATTGTGGAACATGGAGGCAGCTACATGATGTAGCCCAGCAGAGAGGGTGGCCCAGCTTCAGGTTGCAGATGTGGTATGATCACCCCCAGCTTGAGAGAGAGTTAAAAGACCTCTCACATTTTGTGAGAAGTATAGAAAGTAAATCACGTAGCCACACACTTGTGGAAATATAAAAACATACTTTGGTGTAGAATTTGGATTGCTTAATTTCCAGCCTCCTGCTCTATTTCAATGAACAAAGTGTGAAGCTTCACCCTTAGAGACCACATATTTAAATTTACCACAATCTCCTTTTGTAAATGAAGGGAACTGAGGCCACAGGAGATTAGGTGGCCTTACAGTTGTACTGCTAATTTCAGCTGTAAAGCTAGGACTTTTGGAATCCAGATTGCTTGTAACAGGATTTAATGTACTATCTACTATCTGCTGATACTACTTAAAATAGAACTACATTATTTGGGGTAGGCTGACAGTATTATTTTGGACCCAGGATATGAATGTTATGAGTAAAGATTATCAGTCTTGGGAAGTTCAGATGTTAAAAAGAGGACATAATCTGTAAATAATTACAGTGTATGATGTATATTACATCTGTGGTTTTCACCATATCAGAGGGAAATAATAGGGCCTCATCAGTAGCAGTACTCACCATGGATGAGAACTTAAAGGCTCTTTCAAAATACATCCCACACCATGCCCAGATGCACATACATCTAATTGGAAGTTCATGAATAAGCTTGGCGGGAGAGGCCAGAGCATAAATATCTTAAAATTGTGTGTAAAATCTGGATATGCATATCAGATTCCCAAAAGGTTAAAAGCCATGGGTTACACTATCTATGAATTTGGGCATTAATAAATCTCTTATATGTCCCATTAAAATATGAAGACCTTACTGTAGACAAGATTATTTCATCTCCAGTAAAATTAGACAAAAAGATCTTCAGAGTTTCCATGAAGTTTTAAAACCTATTATATAAAAGCTTATTAATCCCTTGTAAAAGTTAAAACAACCAAGAATTTCAAAATGATTTAAAGAGTTATTATAAACACTACAGAAGTCTACTTTTAGTTTAGGAAGAAGACTCTCAAAGTACAATTTTAGCCTTCCTTAAAGTTCTCAAAATCAATCTTAGCAAATGCTTTCTTCTACTGCCTTCATCTCTTCTGATCTCACCTGTTTTCATCATTTACTTACAAGATGAATTCAAGGTGGTCGTAATCAAACACACTGTTAACCATCAAACTACATCTCTAAAATGAGGGGAATATGTGAAGGAAGGAGAGATGGGGTTGGGGAATAAATGAGAAATCAAGAGCAAAAGAGAGAGGCACAAGACTCTAACAGGGGAGCAGAACAATTAGGGGAGCTACTGGGCATTTAACTGCTTTCCTGTTTCGAGGCAGTATTCTCTAACAGAAGGAATCATGCCAAATCATACTAGAAACTTTTCATAGCAGTGAATTCCTGGGTGGAATTTATCAAGTCCATCCTTATTAAACATAAAACTCAAAATCAGATGTTTTACATACAGCCGCTTCTGCTACTGACTCTTATAAAAGCACAGGGTATTCACTACTAGACTATAAGCTTCATGTGAGCAGGAATTTTTGTCTGTTTTATCAACACTCCCTATGCTTAGAACATTAGCTGGCACATGATAGGTGCTTAATAAATATTTACTGACTAAACGAACAATGTCAATTGTAGTTCTATAAAGATATGTCTGCAAAGAGAAATATTTGTATCATCAGAACATGTACCTTTTTGGTGATCTGACTTGACATAAAAGTAAAGCTCAGAAAATGTAGGAGTGAATTGTTAGTGTGTCCCAGACCAGTGATTCCTGAATCTGGCTCCTTAAAATTAAGATTGCTAGACTCAACCCCAACCCCACTAATACAATCTCAAAGCCTATGCTTGATTTTTAAAGCTCTATTACCCATTAATTGAACATATGAGAATTTCAGTCTTAGAAAAATAAATAGCTGCAAGGTAGACAATTCAAAATGAAAAATAACTGGTAAGAAGAGAAAGTGAAAATATGATCATGATTTAAGAGTAATCCATATGTTATAGGTACCAAGGCTGTAGAAACAATGATTTTATTTTTTTGGAGAAATTCAAGAGCTTGTAGATAATCTAAGCTGCACCAAAGATTGAAAAAACCCTTTAACATTCATAAATGGAGTAAAAAGAAAAATCAGTATTTCATAAAAAGAAAATGTGGAGGCTAAGACCTTTAAATGTAATCTTTTAATGGGAGAGATTAAAATAAAAATCATATCACATGATAGAAGGCCAAAAAACAGATTAGCAAGCAAAAACATAATTAAAAAGTGTTTTTAAAGCAGGCCTACTGAGAACACGTTACACATTAAACTCCCCTCCCCATCGCTTCTCTTCTGTTGACCAGGGTGATGTAATCACTTTCTGTGGTTTCTGAGCCCCCTCGATGGCACCGGCCTAACAGCAAACTCAGAAAGAAAACATTTCTCCTTGTACGAAATGTCATTACCAACTGACCTAAATGAATCTTGCAAACATTGAACCTCATGCTCAATTCTCATTAATTTACAAGGAAGAAAAATGTACTCATTGAAATTGTATTATTTAAAATTTTAACGTAAGTCCCTTACCCATTTATTATATTGTGAGGTAATGTGCAATTTCTCACCAGCCATCTTTAGCATTGGATACTACTATGAAAAGGAACTTTGTGTGTTTTTGGTTTTTTTCTAACAGAAGAACATTTAACACAAAGGACTAGTGATTTGAATTCAATTTTCATCTAAATATCTCAAATGCAATATAAAATATACTGTTCAATAAGTAAACACCAAATAGTAAACTCATTGTAGGCAATGCTTATAATGTCTATTTATAGTTGCTGCTGGCAAATATTAAAATGTCAAGGGTTAACATTTCGACATACAGTTAAGATTAACAAGCTGAATAAAACATGTTAAAAAAATAATAAACCTAGGTTTTATGAACTCTTTGAATAAAATAAAACAGAAACAATGTACTAAGAAACTACACTGGGAAAAATAAGCTAATAATCTATCCAAAAACAAAATCCAGAGGAAAAAATACTTGCAATTCAAGTTTAACATCAATCAAATAGGACTTTAAAAATATAATGAAAATCAATCTTCCTTCCAAATTTCAAAAATTCTTTCATTTAATTTCTACATTAAAATTATCCATCAGACTGAATTGTGATAGTCTCAAAAGATTTGGGAATAGTATTTATTTGTATTTTTTTCTCTCATACAAAATTTATAGGGCAAACAAAATACTTATCATCTATGCAAAGATGTTAGAATAGCAGTTCCTCCCATTTTTTTAAAATTCTAATAATTACTGTTAAAGAAATATAAGTTATTTAATTAAGACATGTAAGTTAAAAGACAGCAGCAGAATGCTACCATTCTTAAGTCTGAAAGACCTTCAGAAGAAATGTGTATACGACCAGGACAAGAAAACACAAAAATTATGGTGCCAGGCTTCCTCTTGGCAATTCCAGCTATCCTTTCCTTTTTATTTAAAAGCATATAAAATTAATATGTTAGTGTACAATACCCACTGTGCAAAGTGTTGCTACCATATGGACAGAAATAAAATGAGTCATCCAAAATCTCACTACTCACATATTAACTTTGACCTGTTTTGTTAAAATTTATTTTAACAGTTAAACACTTTAAATGTACAACACCTTACTTTTTCTTTCATGTAATAAAAATAAGTCTTTCTGATTTGAAAGTCTCTCAACAGAATCACAAAACTCCATAATTATTTTTGTACTCATTGAACACATACTTACTAAATGCCTTCCATATGTCTACACAGCATTTGATGGTTACATAATATTCAATTGTATTAACAGTCCATAATTCCCTTAACCATTTCCCTCATGATAGGTATATGGTATTTAGAACATCCATGTAAATTACTCAAGTGTTAATTCCAGAGCACTTGATTGTCCCTGCTCTAAAATTTTGATAGTATGTCATATTATGAAATTCTTATAATCCAGTCATATCATTTGTCAGGTTCTATACATTCTAGATCAAAGTTAAACCTCAATTACATCAATTTTCTCTTAACAACAAATTATCACCACCTAGTGGCCAAAAAAGGAATCTCATCCTGTACAAAGTCCTTGACTAAGTCAATGGATCTGGGTTCTAGTCCCAGTTCTATTTTACAATTGCCAGTAATCTCCGTGAATTTTATTTTCATCATAACTGAAATGAGAATAATAGTTTCCTATTCTTACCTATCACAAAGCTCAAGGGAGATACTGTAAATGAAAACAACTTGTATAATTTAAACACTAAATATGAAACATTATGATGTATAATGGCAATTTAAAACCTGTCTAAATTAATGTAGATGTTAACCATTTTAGTAGTATTACTACCGTATATATAATACCTTTTAAGCACAACAGTACATGAAGGAAAAATGATATACCCTTTTCCATTTTGATTTTTCATGTTGTACAGAAAACACCAGAGGGAAATGAAGAGTTTCAAGGCAGATCTTGCTATTCTCCTGGCCTTCACACTGGTCAGCCCTCCATAGGCTTGGAAGCATAACCTTTCTAAAATGCACATTTGATCACATTATTCTTTGTATATAATTAAAAAAATGTGAGGGGTTGGATTGCACACTGAACTAGAATATCCTGAGAGATTCTGAGGTGCCCCTTGCTTTCTTCCATGAATGTATTTCCTACTGTGTTTATCAGTCATATTCTGACTCATCTTTAAAACTGAGCTGAAGTCATCACTTCTAAGAAACGGTTCCTAAACCCCCTCAAATTTACTTGTTCTTTCCTCCCTGGTTGCATTTGTACCTGTACATACTTTTACAATAATACTTGCATTGTTTTAGAACACTTTACTTCTGTATCTCCCTCATTAGACTGTAAAGATTTTGAGTTTTCTTGGTACTTCAGGGCTCAAAATTTTTATTAACAATTTGGAGACTGAATTTGTAATAACATGATAAGTACCATTTTTGACCTTACTGAGCTAGGTAGGCAACCCAGTAAAGGTTGGATACGACATAGTATAAAAAGGATTATTTTTAAAACTAGGTTTAATCAAAATGAAACAACAGAAAAAGATCTGGCTCCCACCTACTCAAATAGAGAAACATTTTGTTTACAACGTTATGATGGCTGCAATCATAATCTGAACCAAGGTTTTCATGACCGCGTGTAATATTACTATGTAATATTAAATCAGAAATGTCACATATTAAACAAAATCAGTATTACCATTTATATAGTTATTACCTCCATATTTTCTTGTCAGCCTTACAATCATCTAGTTTTTCCTCTTGTAATTACTATTTTTTAAATAACCTCACCTCACCATGGTGTGTGTATGTGCATGTAATAAAAATTGTTTATCATCTCAAATGCATTTGACCTCCCATTCTATGCCTCCTTCACTAAAATGCTGTGAATAGCTCTTAAATCTTAACTTAAAATGTACTGTAATAGACACTGTACAAAATCATAAAAAAACAGTAGAAAAATATTAAGCAGTAACTTCTGTTTAAATCATCTGTGAGCAATGAAAAAGAAGAGGAAAACACAGCACATACACCCAAAGAAAAAAAAAGAACAGCTGGTAGTGAAGAAATGATGAGCTATGTCTGAGTCTCCCAGGGATGATAGCATTGGGCTAGTGGGGTCTTTTTTGTATCTGGGATGACCATGGGGTAGGTGGAATAAAGGAGCATTAGTAACACTAAGAAATGTTTTCAGCATTACGCGCCAGATACATTTCTAAGCATTTCCCATGAATGGACTAATCCAATTATCACAACTCTAGAGATAATTTCCATCCAAGCATGAAGGGTAAGGAGACCAGATCCCTGCAAAGTAGTGAATCTAGGATTAGACACCTGCAGCCTGCATCCAGGGCCCCAAGTTCTGAACTATGTTTACTGCCATTATTGCATTAGGGCATCTGCAACTGTATTCCTAACTCAAGGAATACATGTACATATATTTTAATCCATAATATTCTAATACCACTTCTTGCATCAGCTTTTCAAATAAATGAGAGATTCAGTTAGATCAAAAATACAAACACCTACAACAAAAAATCCCTACAGAACGAGAATGCTATTTTCTCTATATATCAAGGGCTAACCTCTGTGAAGAACTTAGCATAGAAAAAAGGAGGTACTATGATGTTTTGTCATAGTGTAAGAGGTCAAGAATCATGTATATTGTGGAGCATATATTTTAACTCTACAGAACTGTTACTGAACATTTGCATTCATTGAATAGATAATGATAACAGGTAAAAAGGACAACTTTGAATCTGTACTTTCATGGCCTCTTTTCAAGCTAGGGAAGAGGATTTTTAGAAGTTAGATCTCACAAATTAAAAAAAATACATACATTTTAATGATTTTATAATAAATCTTATAATTTCATTATAGTTTATAACTTTCCAAAAATAAATTTTTGTTGTTATGAATTCCATGGAGCTTTGATAAAATACTGACCATATTACTGATTCCTTTACAAATAAGAGTATCCTTTAATAAGATTGCCTTGCTATTTCAAAAGATAATTAAAACTTTACTGGGGAAGCCGTGATGGCTCAGTGGGTAAAGCACTCACTTTGCAGCGCCGGGGACCGAGGATCGAATCCCGGCCCCGATCCGTGCGGAACCATATGCTGAACTGGGAGCTCCCCCAGTTCAGTTTTCTAGTTCTCTCTCTCTCTCTCTCTCTTTGTCAAAAAATTAATAAAATAAATAAACTTAAAAAAAAATGGTCACTCAGAATGGTTTAAAGCATTTAAAAAAAAAAAAGAAAAAAAACAAACAAAAAACTTCATTATATGGTAGAAAAAAAACACCAAAATAAATTCCAAGTGAAGCAAAGAATTAAGTGTAAAACAAATAAATAACATTATAGAAACCAGTAGAAAATCTATTTGAATATTTTTCAAAGTTCTAGAGAAAGGCTTTCTTAAACTGAGAAATTATTTGAAAAAGTCATAAAAAATTAACAGACAACCAAAAAAAGCTTTCCTATGTCAAAATATAACAAACAGAGTTGGAAGAAAAATAATAAATTAAGTGCAAATTAATTACAACCTTTTGTATACTTCTTTTTAGCAAAGATTTTTCATGACAACATGTATTATTCAGTGAGGGTGTAATAAGAGGGACATTCTAATATAGGTGGGAGAAGTATCAACTGGTATAATTTCCTTGTGAAAGAAATTTGACAATATATGTATTAATAGTCTTCAAAATGTCCAGTTAAATGGAAGAGTCATGGGCTTTGAAATGACTTTACAACAATTCATAGTCTTTTCAAAGATAAATAAGATGAAGTTACTAATGGTAGGAAGGGTGATGAGTAGGGACTGTAGGAAAGACAAGATGGTGGTTACAATTCAATGTGATCAAATCTTTAATATATTTAAATTAAAACTACTAATTAGAGCATTTTCTACTTTTTTATGTATGAAGATTTTGTAGTTTCATATTAAAGCAATTTCTTATCCTAATAATTCCTTATCTCATTTATCACATTACTTCAGGATCTCATTATCTTAAGATTTATTTTTATGGTTTTTTGACAGAGAGAGACACACACCGAGAGAAGTGGGAGGGCCCAGAGCAGTCTCCATAGTTGACATCATTAATTTTCCACGTAGTTTCATTCCACAGGTGGGCACAGGGCTGTGCAGGGCAGGAACTGGGCGGAAGCCTCCAACATAGGCCCCGGCAAGACCTGAACGGGGCACACCCCAGTTCTGCATGTGGGCCGGGGCCGGGATTCGATCCTCGTTCCCCGGGGCTTTAAAGTGAGCGCTTAACCCGCTGAACCATCCCAGCTTTCCCAAAGAACTTATTGAGAGCCTAGAATAACCAAATATTTTACAAACATCACCTCTCAGTAAAAATAATGTATTATTTTTGTATTTTTGTATTATTCCCACTTTACCAATAAGGTGGCAGAAATGCAGTGTGTCAGTTAAGTGGGAAACCAGCTAGGTACTCAAAAACTAGATTGGAACCCATTTTTGTTGCTACACCATTACACTTCAGCCTCTTAGTCCAGCTACGAGTCAACAAGGCATTTTCTGTTCAGACCACAAACTTTCTGCTAAAGCCATTTAATTTCCAAAAAGAGAAAAACAACCCTCACTATTTTTTCCACTTCTGTGTACTGTTCATATTGTTACGCGTAGACCTCTATACTATAATAGTTAAAACTTTATGTATCAGTGTATCTCAAAATCTCAAATGCCCATGCTACCCTCCTATTCAATTCTCTAATAACCTTAAATACACATGATTTCAACTTCACGTAAATTCCTGTGGCATTTAATTACTTAGATGATCAATTCATGGTTCAGGTCACACCATTCATGATCAATTTCCTAAGCATTTGCTCTGTACTAGGAATGGTGATGGGTCCTGGGAAAAAGTAATAAACACATGATCATTCTCTTAGAGGAGCTGTCAGTATATTGCTTTAGGGCACTCGTCACTAGCTTGCTGGCATTGATACAGTTATCGCTGGAAAAAGTAGCCATGGACTCTTCTTCTAGTCTATAAGCAATTGTGAGATTAAAGCCTGTTTTATTTAGCTTTGTGTCCCTTTGAGCATATAAATATATTGCCTGTCACACAGGAGGAATGGAGAAAATATTTGGTACATGGTTGAACGATGGACTCAGTCATATATTCACACATGTTGGATTGTCTTGTAATTATGTTGCACAGTCCCCTAGGGCCTAGGCTGAGTTGGGTGCCTTACCCTGTGCTATTGCCAGATGCTCATAATGCCCTGTATGTATCTCTATTGCAGTTAAACACAGTTGTTAAACACAGATACATAGAAACACAGAAACAGAGTTAAACATTGAGGAGGAAACAGAGGTCCAGAAAAGCGATGCCACTGGGCAGGAGCATACACTGCTTTTCATTAACAAAAGTGGAAGTTGAAGGCAAGGCAGAAAAGAATTCATTGTAACATGTTGAATCTCAATTCAGTGAACAGTTCAGTACTGTAGCAAACACACAGGAAGTTAATTTACTCAAATTCTGTCTATAAAGGATTTCAGTGTGTATTTTAATGTTATTTAGAACATTCATCATTTGCTTCATAATTTCATTAATAAATGCAACTCATTATAAACGTATTTTAAAATAAAACTTTCATCAAAATATAGTCTATACCAGCCACATTCTAAACAGCCATTCTCACATTGTATGTATTGTAGAGATAAAGATTTTATAGGTTACATATTTCTTGATTATAGAAAAGGGTATTAAGTCAAATAAAGAGCTTATAAAATGGCACATTATATCCCCTGGGGAACAGAGATTGCTAATGACACTGAACACTGATTCCTGTGATACTATCTCTGAAATGTTTACTGTTCATGAATTTGATGTTATATTTTAACATCATGGCAACAGTTTAAACCTATTTCTAAAAGGTAAGCTAATTAAAGTTAAATGTTTTAAAAACAAATGAATAATCTTTTAATTGAAAGTTAAACATGAGATTCTCAAATTGTTATTAAAAAGAAAGTGAATAAGAGTTGCATGAGCTATTGTTTCTAATTCTAATGCTTTTAAATGTCTTAATATGTAAAATTTATTTGAAACTATGAACAGATCAATGATATCCAAGAGCTTCTAAATAATATTCCAAGTAAATTTCAATGTACAGAATCAAACAAAAGTAAAAACATTTAATTACCAACATTTAAAGGTCTTACCTACTAATATCCGGTTCTTCTTGATGCCACTTTGTACTTCGTCATCAATTAAATCTGTAAGCACTTGGCACATCATATCTATTGATTCAAGGTGTTCAGGGCAGTCATTAGATATTTTAAATCTGTCAAACCATACATTGGAGATTCCACCTTTCATAGGAGTATATGGCCTGTTTAAAACCAAATGAATAAATGAATAAATAGAAAAAGGGGAATGATATTAAAATGGATGTTTTAATATTAAAAACATTAGTTTTTTGAATAACTTTGATTTGTTCCAAATTTTGTGTTAAAAAATTAACCTTAAAAGCATCCCCATGCATATTGCATTAACTATTCTATAATATTGATTTCATTCACACTTATGAAGACAATCTCTATTTTCTCCATCTTTTAAGATTCATATTCTCCAAAAATCCTCTACAAAAAAGGTAATTATAAATATATATATGTATGTATGTGTATATATATATATATATATATATATATATATATATATATATATGGTCTATGTGTATATATTTTTCTGCTCAATTAAAAAAAGTGACTGATTAATCAGGTCTACTTTGTGAATGTCTGTTTTGATGTACTTAAAAAAAAATAAGAATCAACATTTTCAGTATTTATAGCTAACTGAATAGTGTTTGTCCATGCAAAATATTCAGTACCTCTATAGTGAAAATAATAATTCACCAAAATGCTCTTAAAAGGTGCTTAATTTATAGCACTCAAGTATGAAAGGCGAGTTACTATAAGGGCTTTCATAATCACATTCAGATAGATCATCCTTAAAGATAAGTTATTATTTATTTATTTATTAATATTGAGAGATGGTGAGAGAGAGATGGACACAGAGATAAGTGGGGTGGAGGGTGGGAGGGGCAAAGCAGTCTCCATAGTTGTGCATCACTAGTAGTGACATAGTTTCACTCCACATAGGTGGATATGGGACTATATGGGGCCGGTAACTCAATCGGGGGGCTTCCGTTTCCCAGACCTCATGACTGTGAGGCAAGTACTCAACTGCTGAGCTATCCTGGCATCCCCAGATAGATCATCCTTAGAATGGGGGTGTTCAGTTTTTTTTTTTTTGTTTGTTTGTTTTAAACAAAGAGTTGGAACTGTTTCATATCTTCTCAGGAAGCTTGGAACAAGAGAGTTTAGTTGGGATACAAATAATCTTTGGAAGCACTAATCAGACAAATAATCTGTACTGTTTGCAACATTTGGGTCTCATACTAGGTGCTTTGCTGGACTTATAAGACATTTTATGTGGTAAGATACTCTGAACTGGGTATCTTGTTGAACAAGGCTGATCTTATAAGATGCTTTACCTTTATATATGAGATAGGATCATTACAGTATTAGTAGATCTTAACCCATTCACTGGACTCTGAATGTTCTGTTAGAGAGATTGAGAGAATTTCAAGGTATTCCAATATTCTGTTTTAGCCAATTACAATGGGATTAAGGATGCTGTGTTCAAGTCCTACGTGGGTACTGGTAAATGAAGGGGAACAAAAACAACCTTAGATATTGCTGCAAGTGAACACAAAGAGATGCATGGGCATACTATATAAGATAAACATGGAGAACAAAGTTTCCTCAAAGATGCGGGATAGGAGAGCTTACTAAAACAAACTGTTTTGTACTTGGCAAACCCTGCTTTCTCCTAGGAGACAGTAAAAACAATAGTTACGTTATTTGCAAGCAAGCCCTAGAAAACATAACCAGTGCCAAAGGTACCCATCATGATTTGAAAGAAGTCTAACCCAATGAGGACCACATCTCAGAGCTAGCTGTATATTCTCACCCTCCAACGCCAGTGGAATAAAAACATGAAATGTATTACTACAAAAACTGGAGGATTGAAAGACACCAGCTGAGAACTGACATGCTTCCCTCTGTCTTCTCTAATGAAAACTCAAGTGGAGCCTCAGTCAAGAGCTAAAAATACTAAATTCTCATGCTTTCATCCACTGTATCAAAGGGACCCCACACTCTGTGCAGATCTGCTGTTGGGGAGCATCCAATCTTTGGGACCAATAGGTGGTCTGGAGGGGGACAGAACTACACCATAACTTTTCTATATGACTCCAAAATAAATGGGCATACACTCTAGGGGCCAGGAAACCAAGAGAACTGTATTTGGAAAGTTTCTTAGAGAAATGGAAAGAAATCTGGAAACAAGAACTCACCTACAGAGGATCTTTGGTTTATTTACTAAAATAGAAGCATGTTATAAACATGACTTGGCAACATGCTTTCTACAATCGGAATGTATATTTTGAATATCCCTCTAAGAACAAAAAACTTAATTGTTTCCTAGTTTATGAAGATACATGATATTTTGCAAATATGGGAAATTTTATGCATGTGTATGTGCTGTTTGTGTGTTGTTTTTGATGTTTTCCATCTAAATCTTAGTTTTTGGACCATTCCTCCTCCCACTCTACTCCCCCGTCTGGCTCCTCACACTAGGTAAAGCATTTTTATGATCTAAAATACCGTATATCCTTAATGTTTTCCTTGTATATATACATTAACATATGCATCTTTACAGGATACTTTTTAGAACGCTATTGCTTTTCAAAAATTAAATAGCCTAGCTGTTTTACTCACGTGCCTTTCTCCTTTAACAATACCTCCTGGAAATCCTTCCAGTCAATTTAGTTCTGCCCCATCCTTTGAAATAGCTACATAATCTTAGAGATGTTCCACAGTTTGGTCAGTCATTCCCCTGCTAATAGGCATTCATTTGGTACTCAGTTTATAGCGACTCAGATGCTGCATTGAACACATTTGTATGCATATTTTTATCTACTGGAACTTTTTATTCCCATGAAACGCAGTCCAAAACCAGGGCTGCTGGAATTTAAGGAATAATTTATATCTTAATAGATGTTTTAAAGTCATTTCCATAAGGCTATACAAAGTAACCTCTCTACAAGAAAAGTAAGAGAATATCCTTGTGCCCACAGTCCTAATAGCAAAAGGTGCTAATATCCTTTAAAACATGAGTGTCCAACCTTTTGGCTCTGCTGGGCCACACTGGAAGAATTGTCTTAGGCCACAATAAAATACACTAACACTAAAGATAGCTGATAAGCTAAAAAAAAAATCATAAAACAATCTCGTATTTTAAGAAAGTTGGGCTTCATTCAAAGCCAGCCTGGGCTGCATGTGGCCCGTGGGCCGCAGGTTGGAGAAGCTTGCTTTAAAATATTACCATTTAAGGGTATCAACTATAATTTTAAAATTAACTCTATTGAGGAATAATTCACATATATGACCACACACATTTTAAATATATAGTTCAAAGAGGTCACAATCTAACCCCCAACCATTTCCACAATGACACAGAGCATTCACTTTACCTCAGAAAATTCATTCATACCTAGCAATTCCCATTATCACTACAGATTAGTGCTTCCTGTTCTAGAAATCCACATAAAGCAAATGACCTATTCATAACATTTCCTTTTTTTTTTCTGTTATGGTTTTGATATTTTATTAGTTAGAAGAGTTCTTTATTATTGACACAAATATTTGTCATTTGTATTTTAAGTACTTTTAAAACATCTTTTTATATGTTGACACTATGTATTTAAGGCAACTTTTTTAAGACAAAAAGACTTTACATTTGATATAATCTGTCTTAAAAAACACACAAAACTAAATTTCTGTGTCTCCTGATTGGAAAGAGTTGTATACCTGGAACCTATGTGATTTTTACTGACCAACAAAGCCAAAAATGAATAAATAAATAAATAAATAGAAAACAAAAATATAAAAATAAAGAATATATATATCTACTGGTAAATATATAAAAGCTTTTCTCAATCCACATATTTTAACATATAGAATCCAAGATTTTATTCTAATATTGTTATTTTCATTTTTACATTTAAGTCTTGAATTTTTGAAATTCTTTTGTACTTGAAGTGACCTAAGGGTTCAAATTAATCTTCTTTCATATAGATGGTCAATTGTGTCTATACTACTATTAAAGAAAAATAAGAACAAACAAACAAACAAAACCTTCTCTCACATGGCAAAATTCTGTTTTTGCCATATATTGAATAGTTCTGAGTTATTGAGTCTCTCTCCACCTGGGTTCTGGGAGAGAATGAAGCCCATATGCCTAATACACATACTCTATGTAAATATGTAATGAATAGACTTCTCTCTAATGTAGAATAGTACTAGTTCCACATGATCCTTGGGGAAATGAAGAAAATAAGTTACTCAAACCACTTTTTTGTGTTCTGTGATCCAGGTAAAGAACACTAGTTGAGAAAGACTCTATGCTTTTTTTTGGTTATTGTTATTGTTGTTCTTTTGATCCATCTACCTATATTGTTGGGATTACAGTGACCACATTACAGTGGTCACCAGTCTCCTCCTCAAGCTTGTCCTGCCTAGTCTCAGGCATCCATTCTTCATCTATGCATGAAATTTATCTAATATTCAGCAAATTTTAAAATAATTTCAAGTAATTTTCCTTAAAAACCCTTGTGAAATTTTAACAAATGCCACACTATGGTCTGGAAATGTACATTTCATGACATAAATCTGAGAGGAGGGGAGATTTTTGCAGACAGCTTATCCCAGGGGCGGCCACACTCCCATCTTCATCTCAGGCTTCTGCTTTGTTCCCCTGACTCTCAAAGTGTGCACAAAGCACACAATCCTGCAGCAGCTCCTCACAGGGAACCCTATACAGCCTAAATGCTCCCTCATTTCTGGAGATCTGGAGACCTCAGAAGCTGCTTTGCTCAGGAGAGGTAAATCAGTTGGAATCAGAAAGGATGAGAAGACAGAAAGCATTCAAGCCTGCCACCTCCCAGAATTCCTTTCTCAGGATTAACTTTCTTAAAGTTCTTTGAAAATGAAAGCAGGTGCTTTCCGCCTAGTATTAATGTCACTGTAAGGCAAAATGAAAATTCCAAACTCTACTCAACTTGTCACTAAAACCACAGCGATCTTCTGAATGAAAACTGAACATACCACTCACTTTAAATCTGAATTTGATTGTTACTATCTTGAATTATTTCTACTTCCCTTTTCATTTTACTCTGCTATTTCTCTGTTTATTTGTCTGTCTAAGCACTTAAATAAGGATGATATCATAGGCTAAGATATGAATCACTCTGGGAACTCAGCCATTAATAGGAAAAAAATGACATTCACTTAACTTTTTGTTTCTGACAGTGCCTTACTTAATTAGCAATAGATAGATGCTCCATAGAGGTGGAATTTCAATGAAAGTTTTACTAATATAGTAGCTTTTTGCTTTCTCTGTTCTCTAAGAAAATTAAAATTCTGTTCAAAGGAGATAACTGGGAACTTTTAATGAGATAAAGAATAATTTAGAGCTCTTTGTTAAGAAAACATAATTGAAAATACTTAACTCTCTTAAGATGTTAAACCAACTGTTAAATAAAAGTGTTTTTAAAAACAGCTAACAAACTGGTACATATGTTATACTCATTCACCTTCTTTCTCAAATAAATCACTTTATTAGATGGTATAAAACAGCTCAGACATTACCACAATAAATAAATATGTTTGGCAAAGACTAACTATGTGCCTCCTACATCAATCAATCAATCAAACCATTATACACTGGTAAAATATTAAGCTGGAAGAAAATGCTCAAGGTTTAAAAAAACAAAAAAGAGTTGACATTCAGCCTGATACCACGGTTCTGTCTTGGTCTGCGTTTCCTGGAAGTCGTAAAATCGAAAGGTCACTCATAACCTTTCAGATAACATCATCTGGCTCCAGTCTTCCTTTCTGTCCTCATTTCACAGTGGTCCCCAGTGTTCACATCACACTGCCCTCCTGGTTTTCTTCAAACAGGGCAATTTCACCATTGATCAGAGGGCTTGGTGTTTGATTGACATTCCCTCTACCTGGAATGCTCTGCCACATTTCTGCATAGTGGGCTCCCCTTGATCAATGAGGTCTCAGCTCAAATGTCACTTCTGTAGGAGAACCTTCTGTGCCCCTGCAATTTAAAGTATACTTCCCTTTAACTCTACAACCACACACACACACACACACACACACATTCTCCTTATCCCATTATCCTACTTAACTGTCTTAACAGAATTATCACTATTTCAAGTTAATATATTTAATTTCTCTCTCTTTTTCCATTTTTTGTGTGAGCTCGCTGAGAGTGAGGGCTCGATCTTTTCTACAGCCATACCCCTGGTGCCAAGAACAAGTATTTGTTGAATAATGAATGTTAACAACCACCTGTCACATGGTTAATCTGTGTCAGAAATAAGAGAATGTCTAAAATTGTTTTATTTTGCTCTGAATACCTTTTGACTTAAATGCTGCTAAAATCCATATTGTGATTTCTAGGAAAAGGTCAAATTTTTCTTGTTGCTTTTTTAAAAACACATGTTTCTAAGAAAACAAGTTTTTACATACTAATAGATATTTAAACGTGGTATTTAAAATATTTACCAAAGAATTAAGCTATAATATTTTTTTCAAAATAGCTGTTTTTAGCAGGGTTCCTTACTAGTGCAAGTATACTTACAGTACACATCTACTGGAATCAGGAAAGAGATCCATTAAATGAAAAGAAATCTTAAATGATAGAATACAGAGGAATT
>PVKE010033229.1:0-18042 GCA_004027555.1 Craseonycteris thonglongyai
CAGACCCATGCAAACCCCAAGTGCTGAACTGTGGTGCAACTGGTAACCACTGGGATGGCTCCACAGTGAAGGTTCTCGCCTCCCGTGCGGGTGGCCTCCAGTTTGGTTCCCGCCCTGTGCAGCCCCACAGCCACCTGTGTGGAATGAAACCATGTCACAGCTAATGACGTACAACTATGGAGACTGCTCTGGGCCCTCCGCCTTCTCTCTGTCTCTCTTTCTATCCTTCTCTCAAACAAAAATATAAACCTAAAAAAAAAAGAAAAGAGACATCATGAAGAGACTAAAAAGACAAAGCATAAACTGTAAGCAGTTATTAGTAACAAGATAGTAAGAACACCAGAAAAGCATTCATATTCAGAATATATAAAAAGAAAAATAATGAATAAGAAAAAGTCAAGCAATTCAGTAGGCAAATGAGCAAAAGATATTAACAGGCATGTCACAGAATACAGAAATGGTCACAAATATATGAAGAGACACTCAACCTTGCGAATTACCAGGGAAATACAAATGTTCATCAACTGGGAAAAATAAGTGAGCTACTACTACTCATATCAACATGGATGAATCTTAAAACCCACTGATACTGAACAAAGCAAAGTACAAGAGAATAAATATTTGATACTATTTATATAAATACGCATTAATTCCATTTTCAAAAATAGAATGAAGCTAAATACGCAAGGACAAAACTGTAAAGAAGGACAAGGGAGGAGTTAATGTAAAGTTCAGGACACGTGGTAGGGGAGGTAGGGAGTTGCCTGGAGGGTCATCAAAGATGCTAAGTTCGATTTCAGGGGGTGGCGGCTCAGGGCCAAATCCATCCAGTTTACCACCCTATTTTGTACAGCCTGTGTGCTGAGGTACGGTAGTTGCTACATTTTAAAATGGTGGGTGGAGGAATTAAAATAAGAATAATATCTTGCAACTTGTGAGAATGATATAAAATTCAAATTTTCAGGCTCCATAAAGCTTTCCTGGACCAGAGCCACGCCCGTTTGTTTCCAGACCATCCAGCTCCTTCTGTTCCATCCCCCTCCCCATACACCTGTTGGGAGATAATTTTCCACGAGTCTCTCATGTTTCTGCCTGTTTTATGAGCATAGGCACTGACTGCCTTTGTTCTGGATTATTGTTTGCCCAGCAAACAGGCACGGAACACGGAGATAGGCTTCACTCCAGAGCAAAAGGCAGGCACGCTCAGTACCCTTTATAAACGTTCCAGGTTCCCTAGTCTCTGGTTTCTCTTCTGTAACACAATTCACTGTGTGAGCAGGGACTGCTGGCCCTCTTTACACTGTCCTGTGCACACTGGGGCTCAGAGATGCAGCGTAAGAAAATGCTAATCCTCTGGCTACTGCAATTGCTGTGAATAATACACTGTCCTTGGTTTCTGACCCCGTAGTCTCGTAATTTCCACCAGCATCCACGAAAGAGCGGCAGGGTGAGATCTCAGATTATACACAGTTCTTGATACTCCACCCTCCACCCCCATACTTACAGATGAGAAAAGGGAAGTGACCGGTCCAAGGTCACTATGCTGATGAGTAGCAGCACAAGCAGCATTTCCTGACACCCAGTCCAGGCAGCTTTTCGGGACCCCTCTCGGCCTCCAAAGGACATGAAGACACTACCCTTGGGGCCTCCCAGACTCCCTCTGGGCCTTACCTTTCACGTTACATTTGAAGGTTTGACTGACCACTCCGGTATTATTCTCCTTCTCCGCTGGCCACTGATACACGTAGACCGTGGTCCTGGAAGACCCCGCATCGATCACGACGCCATACTGAAAAAAGGGGGAGAGGCAGAGTCAGCATGGGCTGGGCCTGTGCGACACGCGCCAGAGCTTCAGCCGCTCGGCTTGACTTAGGTAGGGGCTAGCCAGCAACAAAGCGCTACTTTCTCCAAACCACCGTTGTCCACTTGGGCTGTGGGGAGGGGAGGGTGTGAGGCAGGTCAGGTGTTCCAGGGCCTGGATCGCAGCCTGGGCCACAAATTAGAATCCCCTGGGACCTTTAAAACTCCCAATGCCAAGGCTGCACCCAGAGCCATTCAATCGGGGTGTCTGCGAGGGGACTCAGGCAATAACAGTTTTCAAAGCTCCCTTGGTGACTCCACTCTGCAGCCAAGGTTGACAGTTAGTACTCCAAAGACCCTGCAGACAAAGACAGGTCCCCTGGTTCCCCCTCATCCAGACCACAGAGGTGGGGGGACAGAAGCCACCTGGGTCTCAGGAGGGAAACAGTTAATTGCCTGCACCCCTTTATTCTCCAGACTTCCAGGCCTGTCAGCCTGGGCGTCAACAAGCAAAAGGAAAGCACTCTAGGTGGGAAGTGCTCACAGGAGACACAGAAACGTCTGCCTGGGCCCTCAGAATTATCCATTGTAATGTATCCATTGTTACAATTATCCACGGTAAAACCCAAATGCAAACTCATGCGGGCATACTGTCCTGCTGTGGTAACAAACGCACAGGAGGGTGTTGCCAGGGCGGTGGTGGGGCTGGCGGTGCCCAGGAGGCCTAGACCATCTCGCCCAGTGGGAGGCAGGCACTGGGCGCTTCACCTGGAGGTGTGGCCCGGCCCTGGACCATGCCCGACTAGGACAGAGCATGTATCAGGAGCCACCCGGGACTGGCATGGGTAATGCTGACCTCGGCCAGCCTCTGCTAGGGCCCAGAGTCTGCCCAGGGCACCAGAGGCTTCGGCGGGCAGCTTGGGCAGCCTAGCTTGTCCCAGGAGGAACATGAAGTGGGTTCTGGAAGCAGGCTGACTTGGATAACGGACTCCTGCTTTTACGATCCTGGGTAAGAGGCCTAACCTCACAAGGTTCCCTCATCTTTAGACAACTTCCTTTCAGAAGTAAACAGGAGACCACATGCTTGATGCTTAGTGGCTGCTCAGTAACTGCAGGCCGTTATATACCAACAACATCAATAAAGCAAAGTAAACAAAATGAAAAAGCAAGAAAAAAAGGAAAGAAAAGTAAAAGTAAATAGCTCTCCTCAAATCTAATTACTGTTATATCTTTTCTAATGGTCTTCTGTGCCTATAGCTACATATGTACATATGTGCTTAGACATGTTTTGTTTTTTTAAGATTTATTTTTATTGTTTTTGACAAAGAGAGAGAGAGACAAAGACAGAGACAGAGAGAAGGCGGAGGGCCCAGAACAGTCTTCACAGTTGCACACCATTGGTCCCTCCACACAGTTTCATTCCACAGGTGGGTGCGGGGCTGCACAGGGCAGGAACTGGGCCGGGGTCGCACCCCAGTGAGAAACAAACTGGGGTCACTCCCCGGCTCAGCACATGGGCCCGCACGGGCCGGGACTGGGACTCAACCCACGGTCCCTAGGGCTGCAAAGTGAGCGCTCAACCCACTGAGCCATCCTGGCTTCCCTAGACATGTTTTAAATCAACACATATTTACATAGTCTTTTCTAATACTTTTTTCTTACTTAAAACGATCATGAACATCTCTCCCTGCCAGTAAAAATAGACTGATAGCACCATTTTCAGTACATTCATCACATCCACTGTGAGATGTAGTCATTTATTTCATCAGTTCCCTGATTCTAGACATCTGAGAGGTTCCAACTTTCTACTATCACAAATTCTTGCCTCGTTTGAAATACAGCCAAATAAAATAAGTGTTGCTCCAGCTCCTGAATCATAGCTTCTCCGTGACATGAGAGAGAACCTCCTGTGTTCATTGGTATTTGAACTTGGACTGCCTCTTAATCCCAGCCCTCCGATCTGGTGAGTGTCAGTCGGGATCCTGATGTGACACCTCCCCTGGCAAATAACGAGGCTTTGTCCACAGTCCCTCCAGGCAGAGACGCTCTGTGAGATTGAAGCGCAGGTTGAAACTAAAGGCGAGAAGGAAACCAGGCACTCCAGTGGTCGGAGCCACCGCGCTATCCACTGGCCTTCTCTCCTCTTTCCAGCTGCCCTGGGTCAGAACCCCTCCCCCGGCCACTCCCCCCTCCCCTCTGTGCCTGTGCTGACCCCTAAGACAGGAAGAGAGGGTGTGAGGGGACAACAACTCCAGAGGGTACCTGCCTTTCTCCAAATCTATTCCAACCCTTCACAAAGCATGCATTTCCCCTGGTGCTGCTGGGCCAAGGTCAGAAAGAACAAGAGTGTCTATTCTCATTTGTGACTCCAGCTGGGATCATTTTCACCAGGGTGGGGCCCACGGGAGACTCTGCTCTGTGAGCCTAGGGACGTGGCTGCCTGCCTGCTGGACACCTGATGATGTGCTGACAGGGGCCAGCCTTGAGGCCTAGTGCCGCTTCCAGCACCAGCCACGGCCCATCCAAAGTGGGAAGAGCGGTTTTAACCAGTTTTCAGAGCGCATGTGCCTAGCTCAGTGGACTCAATGCGGCCCCATGGAGGGAGGAAGAGGGGGAGTGAGCTTCTTTCAGTTCAGCTAGGTGATGAGAAGCAACAAGCAACCCCGTCTAACAGTGTCAGGAAAACAACACAGCTCAAACATGGACCTGAAGACACACACAGAGGGTTAACAAAAGTGAACGGTCTCCTGTATAAATCCCATGGTCCAAACTTAAGAACTGAGGGAACTTCTGACAAAAGCAAAGCTCATAAGATCAGTTTCTTAGATTTGTTCATCATCATCATCACTATCACTATAATAGTAAGAATAGTAGTAGTAATAAACATTTACTGAGTACTGATAACATGCCAGGCACTGCACAAAGTGCTTTAGTATTACTGCATTTATTTTATTTTATTAAGATTTATTTTATTGTTTTTGACAGAGACAGAGAGAGACAGAGAGAAGAGGGAGGGCCCAGAGCAGTCTCCATAGTTACATGTCATCAGTTTTCGACATGGTTCTGCACAGGCCGGGGCCAGGACTCGATCCTCAGACCCTGGGGTTGAAAAGTGACCACATAACCCACTGAGCCATCCCAGCTTCCCTCTAGTATTGCATTTATAAAGCAGGTGTTATTATCATCCCCACTTGACAGATGAGAAAACTGAGGGTCACAGAGATAAGTCAATGCCCAAGGTCACAGCCTTGGGATCCAGCCTGGGTCTAACAGGCTCTCAAACCTGCACTCCCAGCCCCTGCGCTTTCACTGCGTTCTGAAGAACTAAGTCTAACGGGGTGACTGTTTAGTAAATGCGGGGCCTGAGACAGTCTAGCAGACTTGCTTTGTTTGGACAAAAAGACTGGAAAGCAAACACGTAAGTGGCGTGCAGATCTGGCAGGAGAGGAGGTGGGCCCACTTGAATAAGGAAGAAACCAATTATCCAACTCACTCTTCAAGCGGGGAATGAGGGTGGGCCGCAAGACACTAGAGGTCCAGGCTCCAGGAGGGTTAGAAGGGAACGGCTTCAACAGGGGCGGGCCCAGCAGCTGTGCTTTGGAGAATATAGAGGCCAATCACGGGAACTAATGCGACCCAATCAGGTCACAGCAGAAGAGCTTGGCCCCTGAAACCCTGACTAAGCAGGCCCCTCTTCAACAACGACATCATGTGGCTGCCAGAGGCAATGGCAACGGCGGATTGATCCTATTGGACTGAGAAACTCCTGGGCTCTGGGCAATTGACTGGAGGTGGGGGCCGTGGAGCCTAAGGAGGAAGATACTGGACTTAACGGTAACAAAGCAGGCCGGGGCCTGAGCTAAAAACTAAAAGCGATGCCATCATGCTTACTCCTCAAGGTGGTGGAGCAGGTCAGACCAGAAACAATGAAAAAGGGACTGGGGACAGTCCCTAACTTTTAATAGTTCTGCCCTTAAATTCCCATAAACCAAGGTCTGGTAAGCCAAAGTCAGATTTAATTGCCAGATATCATGACCTTTCATGAGGGTTTTGAGGAACATTCCACACTCGCCCCCACCCCACCCCCCAAGGCCATTGTGGAGCTGGTCCCTCATAACCAACTGCCAGGTACGCATAAAGGTAAAACAGGGCTCCTGGTATGAAAACATAAACATGACAATAAAGCCCTCGCATGCAGGGGTGCCGGGATAGCTCGGAGGTTGAGCGCTTGCCTCACCATCATGAGGGCAGGGGTTCGGTTCTAGGCCCAGCCCCTGCAGGCCCACATGCTGAACTGCAGCGCAACTGGTAACA
Organism: Craseonycteris thonglongyai; assembly: GCA_004027555.1. Lineage (NCBI taxonomy): Eukaryota > Metazoa > Chordata > Mammalia > Chiroptera > Craseonycteridae > Craseonycteris > Craseonycteris thonglongyai. The sequence continues at coordinate 6,115 of PVKE010033229.1, forward strand.
GCCCAGACGGCTCTGTGGCAAAGGTTCTCACCTCCCACGTGGGAGGTCCCCTGTGTGGAGTGAGACCATGTCACCACGAATGATGTACAACTATAGAGACAGCTCTGGGCCCTCCCCCCTCCCCTTCTTTCAAAAAATAAAATACATCTTTAAAAAACTAGAAGAAATAAAATAAATAAACGTAAAAAAGCCCTCACATTTGTTCACCTTCACCCTCACAACCGCCTTCCCCACCCTCAGCACACAAGGTCTCTGAACAGCCTGAGAAAAGCTCCATGTGGGATGTTCTCTTCCAAGTGTCATTCTGCTCATGTCAACGGGCCCAGGACGCGTGTGCTTTCTCACATTAATGCACCCTCTTAGGCAATCGGGCCTCCTGAGACAGTATTCCAATGCTAAGCCACTTCCTGTCCCCACAACGGAGGCCGGCCATGTGCAGGTCCTGAGGAGATTAACAACCTGACTCGGAACTGTGTGGTAATGCGTGAGGTGTGTCTTCTGGTCCTTTCAGCCCCTTGTTCAAGGCCATTGTTCGCTGATCTCTTTTCTACCTTCTATACCAGTTCTGCTATTTTCTGTCTGTAGAAATGTATGCAGCTATTTGCTCTTTCTGTTTCTGTTTCCTCAGCTGCAGAATGGGGTTAATTATAACTGTATCTAGTGATGGTTCCCTGTCCACAACCCCTCAGACCTTGCCACCGCGATGTCACCCATGCCCTTCCCACCTGCCCGGGGCTTGCTCCGGCGCGCTGAGCCAACCTAAGTCCACAACATGCCAGACACACTAGAGTTAATGTCCCCCAGGATGCAGCGTCTCAGGCCAGGACCGATGGAACGTGGTTGTGTACACGCTCTTCAGCGGGATAGCTGGGAGGCGGGTATGTGTCCCTTGGTAGAGGACAAGCCCGAGGGGCGTTCTGCTCTGATTCCCCGGCATCCCCAGCAGGATGGAGCCTCAGATGCCCACAGTGGAAACCTGCTGCGTCACAGGCCCTGCGGTGGCTGTCATCCCTCCGGTCTCACTTTCCCATCCTGTATCGTGCTAACTGGGGCCATCCCCAGATGACCTACTTGCACTCATGTCTTTAACCAGGGGAATCCACCAGAGTCAGTAGCATTAAGCACATATGGCTCCCCTCCTTCAAGGGAGTCCCCCATATGCCCTGGGACTGACATTTCTCTACTCAGTTTACTCTTCTAGTCTTCTATCTAATTCCTCCATGTCCCTCCAGTATGAACAGAGGACATACCTTTTGTCTCCCAGAACAACTAGCAATGGCCTTAACCACCTGTAGGACCCAAGGGAAAATTTAATGAAGGCCTTGGCCCTGCCCACTCAACTCTCCCTGTCCTCTTCCCACCCCCAGAATTCCAGAGAAAAGAGCCTCGTGCATCTGTACGTTGCCATAGAAGGTAGGACAGCTCAAACCCCACATTCATGTGTTGTCTACACTCCCCGAAAGCAGTGCCCTCTGCCACCCCTCAGGCCAGTAGTGAGGTGGAACCTTGAGGAGGCCCACAAAAACCTGGGCTTCTGGAATCTTAGGCACCACAGAACATTCTAGAAGGGGAGGCATGGCTCTGGGTGGGCATATTCCCTTGTCCCATGGAGGGAAATAAACCTGCAGTACAGCTACAGCTGGTCCCTCTGAAACATGGGGCCCCAGTTACTGGGGTTTAAGCATAGTACTAGCCTTTCTCCCACTTGGAAGGGACTTCCCTCCTCCAATTCAACAACCCTTTCTGCATCTGCACCCATGCCCCCACCTTCCCTCCCGTGCAAAGGAGGACATGTTCTATCACAGGGCAACGCCTCTCTCCTCTGGGCTCCCACTCAGGACTCAGGACAGGGAAGGAGGGAGGTAACTGAAGGCAGGAGGAAACTGGCCTTAGGGACAGAAGGAACTGGTTTTCAGTTCCAGTCCTGCCATGCACTGGCCAAACCTTTGTTTTCTCACTTGCAAAATGGTGGTCACAGTGCTCACTTTGCTCATGCTTTATAGCTGGCAGGGGCAGTAAATGAGATAATTCAGGTAAAAGTAAACTGATGAGCAGTATACAAAGTATAAGGAAACGGTGTTACTCTTAGTTGCAACCCAGATTTTATTAGTTTCTAGAAGGCAGTGCCTGGAGCTTGGAGAAATAGCTTCGTGAGGCCTCAGATAATATCTTTGGACCACCAGATAATTTGTTTCCTTCTCATTATTGGACGGTTACATAGGTTCCCTTTTCTTTTTTATTCATGTTATTCATGGGGGCTCAGATTCTTAAGTAAAATGTCCTAGAAAGGAAGTAAATGCCATCATCTGAAGGAGACTGTACTTTCATCCTATAGAAAAGTGGTCTCAGAGTGTAGATCAAAGTTATCCACGGTGTCAAAGTGATCTTAGTCTCTTCTCCTACCTTTCCAAAACTTCTACTGCAGTTATAGTGACAACAGGAAGATGGAGAAAGGACTTGTCAGGTCAAGTGTAAATGCTAAATGAGATTCCAACAGCACAGTTGAATTACTGAACCCTCTGGCTCTCAGCTAAAAAGGGTTTTTACATTTTTAGAGTCTTAAGACAAAAACAGAAACAAAACAAGGTATGTACACAGAGACAGAAATGGCCCTCAAAGCCTAAAACATGAACTATTTAGCCCTCTACAGAAAAAATTTGCTGACCTCTACCCAAAATGATTGAAGGACTCGCTGAGTCTCTTCCCCTCTCATGTGACAGTCCCTCATGGGATCGCCTGTCATCCTTACAGCCGAGGCTGGGGTGATACATGTGACTATCTGAGATCGATAGAGGCCTACCAGAGATCGTCCAAGAGGCCTTTTGGGAATGAACTTATCAAGAGCTGAGAGAGGCTTCTGGAACACAGCATAGGGTCCTGAGTAATTTCTAGGGTGGGGAAGAGTCAGAGGGATGGTGACACATGAGCCCCAAGAGCAGTAGCATGAATAGAGCTCAAGGAGTTCTTTTCAAGTCCTTGAGGTTTTGCTCTCTGAGGGGAGGCCGTAGGAGCCTGAGCCTCCTGGTCCCCACTCGTGATCAAGGCATGTGCTCTGGGGGAACAGACAAGCTGGTAAAGCTTTGGTTGCCACTGTAGTTACTGGCTACAAAGTCTAGCTCTGATTCCACTAGTCAGAAGTCAAAGCTCGACCGCACAGTCCTTGAAGACGGTGTCACCACTATCAATCTGCAGCCTCAAGCATCATAAAGCCAGTGTGTCCAGACCTTCTCCCTGGGGGCTGACCCCGCCTCCAGCTCCAGCTGCAGCCAGGAGGAAGGACTTTGTCTCCTAATTCATGGCCTCAGAATAGTTGACATCATAGCCCATGTCTTCCCCTCAATGCCAACTCCTTCACACTTACCTTCAGTCCTGGAAGGAGGACCTCTTTCTGGTGAACCTGGATGAGTGTGAGAGCCACAAGCACCACGACGCTCAAAAGCAAGATCACCAAGGCGATGATGGCCGGAGTTCGGGAGAGCGCCTTGAGGCCTAAAGTGGGAAGACCCAGTAGACGGGAGAGATCAGGAACCTTCTGCATAGACCCCACAGGCTGAGTGTGTAACTGTGTGCGTACACCACTTCCTCTGCGGGACTTTAGTGAGACCCCCGCTTTTAAGGCAGAGCAGCACTGGGCCTCGGATACCCATTTATCTTTCCTCCAAACAGCGGGCTGAAACAACGGGCTGAAACAGCGGGCTGAAACAGTGGGCTGAAACAGTGGGCTGAAACAGGCAGGGGACGCGCAGTTTAGCTTCCTGGTATTTCCCCAAGAGTGTTGTTACACATAGGACTGGTTGTCTCTGAGATGATTGATTTACAATGACGTTTGTTTCAATGTAGATTCAAAAAACATTGGGTGACACATTTGAAGAAAAAAAGCAGGTGATGTAATAGTTCACTTTGAATAATCTCAGATAAATAAAAAATTAATACTGTAATTAAGATATAATCAATGATTGATGAGTACTTTAAAATTCAGTACATGGTGATTTATTGTCAAACACATGGTGACATGTCTGAATTTCTAAAGTATTTGGGTTCCCAGTAAGAACTCAACCTCAGTCATTTTTCCTACGTCTACAGTGAAGGCGCAAGGTCTCACCTGTATCTTCACCTACACATGTTCCCTCCCAAATGGCTCATGTATCTCTGGTATTTGTATTTTCACCATAACATGCAAACTGAATTTATTCATTTAAAAGCAAAAAATAAAATAAAGCACATGAATATACTAAACATATAACCTGAATAAAGATAATTATATCATTCTATATGTATTAATAATGCATAATACATAAAATTAAAGTGTCTATTTATTAAACTTAAATTAATAATGCTTAACTAAATGATTATGAGCAGGTATTTACTTGGGTCTTAAGAAACCAGTGTGGACTAATGAAAATTTTGTAAATAAAGTAGCAAATAGATTTTTTTTTTAAAAGAAAGAAACTAGTATTGTATTGTATACTGAAATGATTCCACTGATGGAAAATTCTAAAACAGTCACGTGGCAGAAATCAGAACAGTGATTTCCCAGGGGTTGAGAGCAGGGATTCAAAAAACACATGGGTACTTTCTAGGGTAATGGAAATTTTCTATATCTAAACAGGATTGTGGGTTATACGGGTGTATGCACTTGTCAACATTCATCAAAACTTTCAAAGTTCTTTTCACAGTAAACCAGCTCCTTAGGTATAATTTCACTCAAAAAAAAAAAAAAAAAAGGATTCTTTAAAATTGCCCCTATTCTAAAAGCATATCCTTTTGGAAGACAAGAATACCCAACTTAGCAGCACAACTTAAGCTCCATCCATTTCACTATATGTAAATTATACCTAATTAAAAAAAAATAAAAAGACATTCAATTAAAATTTGACAATATAATATTATGTCTTGGTAGAACTATGATGGCATAAATAGAAGGGGTGACACAAAAGGACTAAAATATGATAAACACTAGTGTAACAGAAAGGTCACTGGAGGGAGAGATTCCCAAAATGTCTGTCCCCATTGGGTATTTACATATATACTAATTAAAATTAAATTAAATTAAAAACTCAACTCCTCAGTCTCACTAGCCACATTTCAAGTGTTCAATAACCACATGGGGCGAGTAGCTATAATACCAAACAGGGCAGGTAAGGAACATGTCCATCATTGTAGAACATTCAATGGGGTAGATCCTGTCCTACTCCAGAACATTTACTCTTAGATCATCTGAACCTATGCTTTACTCCCTCATTATTTTTAGGAGACATTTTCCTGGAAGTGAAAAAGGCCATGATGGAATCCAATTCAGCCCCATGTCCAATCACATCACAATACTCACTACGTGGGGTAGCCAGTCATGCAGTGGATTTCAATGGCTCTGAACAAGCAACGCTTTCTGTCCCATCCGAGCCCCCTACAGTATAGATGCTGCCACAGACACTTGCTGATGTCAAAGATGGTCACTGAACACCCCCAATTGTCTACCTTGTCACTGGGAATATAAGCTGACACAGCAGGAACCGAGGGCAATTTGTCAATATTTACTGACTGACAATAATTACAAAGGTGTGTATCATCTGATTTACAGTCCCACTTCTGGGAGTTTGTTTCACAGAACTAGTCCCATGAGTGTAAATTGATTTACACACAAAGCTGCTCATTGCAGACTCGTTTGTGACAGCACCGGGATGCGGATGATAACATCAGTGGAGCTGACCATCAGAGCCTCTGTAGATCACTCTTCTGGGATTCCAGATAAAAGTCCATGAACCAGCTAGGAACAAGTTTATCCACAGAGGCAAACTTTTGTACTAACTTTTAAAGAATCCACATGTCAGTGTCAGTTTAAGGGATTTCTTACCCCACTTCTCCGCCCCGCCACAACAAGACATAGTAGAGGTTTGATTTGCCAAGTTAAAGGAATGTAACAAATTTGTATGTATGATGTTATAGTTAGTGTTACAATTTCAGTGTTTTGGGGAAAGCCTGGAATTCAAAGTAAACCAGCTCTTTAGATACAATTTTCCTTTAAAAAAAAAAAAAAGGTTTGTATAAATTGACACCACTACCCTAAAATCATATTCTTTGAAAGACAAGAATACCCAATTTAGAGACACAACTGAAAACCATCTGTCCACAACGAAGGGGCATGTGCTGTGTGAGCAGTCTGCTGACCACAGCCATGCTTCAGCAGTTTTTAGGTAAGAAGCTGTGATTACCGGAAACAAAGCCTTGCGCCAGCAGCAAAGCCTATCACAAAGCGAGATGGGCTAGACCAGGTGTCATGCATTTAGGGGACTGTATCTAGAGCTGTCTGTCATTGGTTGGACAAACTGTAATTACACTGTCTACCTGAGAATGGAGAGGCCGGGGCCTTCTGGGTTTTCACAGGTGTAACTGCAAAAAGTGCTCCCAAGGCAGGCAGGTGGGCCAGCTTGGAAGTGTGTGCTCACGCGTGTGTGCTCACGCGTGTTCTGCTCCTGTACCTGCAGTATCAGCGGCAACAATGCTGACCCGTGTGGGGGATGGGGTGTGCTGTAGGTGCTGTGCCAGCAACAACATTTGGATGGAAATAGAGGAAAGATCCAAGTACTTTAAAGTTCATCACTAAATCAACAATATTCTAAAGCAAACCTGACGCACAGCTGGGTAAGGGAAACCACAAGACCCAATTAATGGATTATGCAAACCGGAAAAACCATTTAAGCGAAACGTGCATGTTAGCCCTTGTTCAGGGGTAGCTCTGATGAAAAGCAGTACCTTTATCTGAGGAATGCCTGTGATAAAAGCACAGTGAGCAACTGAGGCTCAAACCAAAGAGGTTGAAGAGTCATTTGCAGGGGAACGTGGCTAAGAAAAGGCGGTGTAGCTGGGACCCCCTTGAGATTGGACAAAACCACCGTGGCCGCTGCTGAGATACTAACCTGCTTGCTCACAAGGCTGGCGGGTCAGCACAGTGAACATCTTTCCTCCCGGCTGCAGGTGAGAGAACATAGAATGACAACGTGTCACGATCCCTGACTTAAGTTCAGAAACCTTGCACACCGTTAAAACACAAACCCACGTCCTCCAATTCCAAGCCTCACTGTGGCGGGGGTGGGTGGGGGGGGGGGGTGTCGGTGAACCTAGAACTTCAGTGATCCACTCCAAGCTGGGCTTAAATTCTACTGTCATCGCCACAAATGCAAGGAAAAGAAACGGATTTGCTGACATTTTAACTGTAAAACATTTCTTTCCAGAAGTCAGTCTATCTTCTGTCGATTTCCCACCTGTCGGCCCCACTCCCGGCAGAACAAATGCTGCGCCTCCGAACAGGCACGGGCAGGGCTGAGCCGCGCTTTTTTTGTGTTTGTTTTTTCCAAGCACAACTGCAAGGACGGTTCCTGCGTGTGGTCGTGGCCCGCGAGCCTGAGGTCGCCCTTTCAAGACCCAGAGGGCGTCTTTAGCTGCTGCTGGAAACGACTGCGAGGCGATGGCGCCCCCCCCGCCCCAGGAGCCAGCGCCCCAGGATGCGGAGGCCCCAGTCTCCACGCAGCCACGAGCATCTGATCGCCCAGCGCATCTCCGGACCCGAGGAGGCGCTCGGTGAACTCGTCCACCTCTCGGGACATGGCAGGGACCACCTCCCCGCCGCCCGAGGGTTTGGGGCTCGCGTCCATCGGTCCCCCATTCCGGACCGCTACGAAATCCGATCCCGTTTCCTTCCCTCCCAGCTCTCAGCCTCACCAGGCTTCCCACTCCTTCCTCGGCGGCTCGAGAGCGGGGTCCCCGGCCCTCGCCTGTGCGCAGAAGAGCCGAGGCGGGACCCGCGCTGCCGCAGGGGAGCGGCGGCCGGCGTGCAGGCTTCTGCGGAGGCGCCCGGGAGACGGGGCGGGGCGGGGCGGCCGCGGCCGGGACCGCCCCCTTGGCCGGGTCAGGGCTGAGCACCTCACCTTCCCTCGGCAGTTTTCTCCACTAAGCACCTCAACCCTAAGGACACGCGGGTGGGCTTGCGAGGCCTTGCCCCTCCCCAATCCCCCCCCCCGCCCCCGTCCCCCACCTGGGGCAGTGGGGCAGTGTCCACCCCCGGCCTCCCTCTTCCATAGCTATCAAGGACAAGAACCTTTTCATCTCTCCTGTAGTTTCCTCCACTGTCACCCAAGCTGAAGTGAAGGGGGCGTAGGGGAGGGCAGAGCAGAGACTGGACACTTTGTGGGCGCACACAAGCGGGCCCTGTGCCCCACCATTCTGTGGAGTGGAGGCCAGTCACCACCTGTAACGTTGGGGTGGGTGAGTAGGCAGGCTGATGATCCCTGGATCACCGGAGCCAAAAGCCCAAAGTAATGCGGAGACATCCCCTAGCATATATTTCAGTAGATCTGCCCTGGCCACGTCCAGGGACATTCTCACTGTTTACTGAGCAATGCTCTCCTCTACCCCATTGCATATGGGTCTCATTAGGCCAAAATTTAGGACACGCACTGCCTGGAAGAGGCCAAATAAGAAAGATGACAGGGGATGCAGGGGTGGCTCAGCAGGTTGAGCCCTCCATTTCCAGCCCCAGGGGTCTGAGGAGCGAATCCCAGCGCCAGCTGTGTGGACCCATATGCTGAACTGGGGTGTGCCCCCAGCTCGGTTCTTGCCAGGGCCCATGCGGAAAGCCCCTGGCCTGTTTCCTGCCCTGCGCAGCCCCGAGTCTACCTGTGGAGTGAGGCTGTATGGAAAACTGATGAGCAACTGTGGAGACTGCTCTGAGCCCTTCCCCTTCTCTCTGTCTCTCTCTGTCTCTCTGACAAGAACAAAAAACAAACCAAAAAAAATAAATAAAAATACGTCTTTAAAAGAATGACAAAAATGCAGCGTGGGGCTGCAGTGATTCAAATGTCCCACAAGTCTATTTTGAATGCAGCAACAGGCAGCTTCCTGGCCTCCTGAGTGGCCCCAAGGACCCTAGAATGACCGCCGCAAGTGGCATAACCTGGTTTCTGTTGGCCCACCCTTCCTGGTGGCTCCAATTGTCCGGAAGAAAGAGCTGAGGCTCCAGCCACATCCTGGGCCTGCCTGCCCCCTCCCCCAGAGCTAGGCCCCTGCGCCTCTAAGTCCATAGAGGAAGGTGTCAAGATAGGGGCGAGAGAGTGCATGGCACGTGTCCCAGACCAGCCAGATCCCCGCTCTCCTGCAGAGCGGTCTTCACCTCCACCATTTCAGCCAAACTCAAATTCTACTGAAATTTATTAGTTTCCTTTTGAATCTCAAGAAGAATAAAGCACATGCTAGCCAACAATTTTTCTCTGAATTTATGCTTTGGTAACATTTTCATAAGTGGAGGTTTGTAAACAAAGATCGTTTCCATCTGATATTTCTAAAAATCTCCGTTAGTCCAAGCTCTCCAGTGAAACAGCACCAATCGGATTTGTATATAGAGAGACTTATTGTAGGGGATTGGCTTGTGTGTTAGGGAGGCTGGGCATTCTCAGCATCTGTCATTGACAAGCTGGAGACCTAGGAGGGCCAAATGGTGGGTGTGATGCTAGTCTGAATCGGAGGCCTGAGGACCAGGAAGCTGAGGGGCTGAGTTTCAGTTTGAGTCCGAGTCTGAAGTCAGGAGAAGACTGATGTCCCGCCAGAAGACAGACAGGCTGAGTGAATGCTCTTACCGTCAGCATCTGCTTAAGCAGCTATTGGGCTTTCCATGTGGAGACGGCACATAAAATTAACCAAATCCAATCACCCTTTCTTTCATTCTGTGATTCTGGCTGCAGATCCAGGTCTTGTCTGTGTGGTGTCCCATTGGGCAAGCTGCCCCTTGCAATAGACGTTCTGGGCTAGGAAGAGCCTTGTGCCTCTAGCTTGCTTTTGTGGAAGACATGGGGGAAGACTGACACGTGTGCTTTGTTACAATGGCTCAAGAGTCCGATGTATAAAAGAGAGAAGGCAAATTTGGAATGAGATCAGTGAAATTGAAAACTAAGCCCAGTGTGTGATGGGAGCCTTCTGGAGGCTCATGTCCCTTACCTCCGGGGGATTCAGCAAATCTCCCTGCTCCCACCCCTGCTCTAGTGCCAGGCCTCATGGGAGTGAAGCCAGGTTTGATGTAAGAGCTTCTGTCCCCTTTGACCCTTCCTTCTTTCTGGCCTCATAAGCCTACTCACCGGACCCACCCAGTACACAAGTATTCCACGTCACAACGGCCTCCCACCCCAGTTCTGTTTTCCATTCATTTAACACATTTGACGTGGTGGCATCTATGTTCCAGGCACTGTGCGAGGTGCTGGCGGGGCAGGAAAGGAGTCAGACATGCAGGGGGCTGAGCTTCGTGCCCCTCCCTCATGCCTCTTCCTGTTGTCATGGGCTCAGCCTGCTGCCACAGCCTCTGGGGGCCTGTGCCCACCTTCCTCTCAGCCACCAGACTTAGTGTCCACTTTCTGGGCCTTGAACCCCTTTGGCCGCCTTGGTGAAGCTGGTGGACATCCTCAGAATCACTTTTTAGATGTATAAAATGAAACACAGAGAATTACAAAGGAAACCTTTATGTATATATGTTTTTAAAGATTTATTTAATTGCTTATTTTGAGAGAAGTTGAGAGAGAGAGAGAGAGAGAGAGAGAGAGAGAGAGAGAAGGGGGGAGGGCCCAGAGCAGTCTCCATAGTTGTACCTCATTAGTTGTGACATGGTTTCATTCCACATAAGTGGATGTGGGGCCACACAGGGTGGGAACTGAACTGGGGGCTTCTGCATGGGAGGCAAGAACCTTCACCGCTGAGCCATCCCTGCGGTTATCAGTTGCCCCATAGTTCAGCATATGGGTTTGCATGACCCAGAGCTGGGAATCAAACCCTGGGCCTCACCATTTCAAGGCAAGCGCTCAACCGCTGAGCTATCCCAGCCTCCCCAGGAAACCTTTCTATTGAAATACATTTTCAAAATCAAACTTTTGATTTTATATATATATATTTTTTCTATATTAAGTCATTAAATAATAAGATCTACTGCTGTGATGAATGTAAAGGATATATAAAGACATCTACCGTAACTATTATACGACATGAAATATCTGTGATTTCTATTGGTGATGGTCACAGGTCCTGCCAATACCGTGGAGCCTTTTTGATTATAGCCATAATTGAAGGAAACATCCCATTTCCTGAAAATAAAGATGTGTTTTTCCCCCATTCAAGAGGACACAAGCCCTCAAATTCTGTGTGTGGATCCCAGGATAAGAACCTGTTAGACTGATTTTTACAGCTGAGGTCTGGGTTTTCTGCTTAGAATCTTTTAATGACTCATGCATTCAAGAGTAAATTCTCACTGACTAGTGACAGCAGTCCAAATTCAACCTGGCACCCAGAGACCCACCTCTAGCAGTTAATTTTTTCTGCCTTAAAAATGTACACAAGGGATGCCGGGAAAACTCAGCAGTTGAGCAGTTGCCTCTCAATCATGAGGGCCAAGGTTCAATTTTGGCCTTGGCCTGAGGGAACCCATATGCTGAACTGTGGCAGACCGGTAACCACCAGAATAGCTCAGAGGGGAAGGTTCTCGCCTCCAATGAGGGAGGCCCCCAGTTTGGTTCTGCCCCACACAGTCCCACATCCACCTGTGTGGAATGAAACCATGTCACAACTAATGATGGACAACTGTGGAGACTGCTCTGGGCCCTCCCCATTCTCTCATCTTCTCGCAAACAATACAATAAAATCTTTTTTCAAAATTTACACAAACGCTATTGTACACTTTCTCCACTTTCATTCAAAAGGTTTTGTTCCCCCTGAGATTTATCCATGTTGTTATCTATAGATTTAGTCAAAAATAAGCTGTATTGTATTTGATTGTATAAATAAACTATAATTTGCTTAGGATTTTTTTTTTTTCTGTATTTGTGGATATTTGGATTATTCTCATTTTGTATTCTTTGAAAACAATGTATTGGATATATTCTTGTTATTTTTTTTTTTTTT
>PVKE010033230.1:0-18040 GCA_004027555.1 Craseonycteris thonglongyai
TATTAATAGTACAATAGTATTATAAATTACATATTATAGTATTATAAACATATGTATCAGTCAATACAATCAATACACAGTCAGATCCTAGATTTGTATTTACTGAATTATATATTGTGTATATGTATGCATATTGTGTATATGCATGAATATATATATATACATATATATATGTATATATATATGCATACATATATACATACCCACACACACACACACTGTCCAGAAAGTATCTAGCCATGTAATGTGAAAAAAAAGAGGTATTTATGGCTGAATTTTTTTTTTTGGAAAGCCCATGTGTGTGTGTGTGGTGTGTGATGTATGTAGAGAGAGAGAGAGTTGGAAAAATTCTGGATATTGGTATGTGTTAGTTCCTGCTTGAAGTTTTCATCAAAGTTTATAAGGAAGAGACAAATTTATACTAGAGGTAGTTGTTCTTAAAGCAGAGAAAGAATAAAATACAGCTTTGCTACTAAAGACATTCTCTGCCTTTGTCTTGGAATCAAAGTTCACTGGGATTCATATAATTCATTGCCTTGAATTTTAAAAGCCAACTTCTGGGCCTTAAACTAAATATATAAAAAGTATATTGATAAGGAGTTCTGTTTCCAAGAACAGCAAAGTAGCTTTTATCAGTTTAATCTTCCCAAAGACAACAATAATAAGTTCCCAACAAAATACACAAACTAAATATTTGAAGGCACAGGCTCATGACCAAAGCAGATAGAAACTAAAGGAGATTGAACTCAGGAAATAAAAAAAAAGAGTCATAAGAAGAGACACATGTTCATATAGCTTGTCTTCTGAGAGCACACCTGAGTCTGTGTAAGTAATGAAGTAGCTATAACTTAAGGATAATTCAAGTCTAAGTGGCTTCAGGTGTCAGGTACAATGTTTGAATATGCCAGAAAATATGAAAATAAAGTGAGAGTATCCCAGGAAAAAATGGAGCTATAGAGAGTAAATCCATAGCTTACCTATGAACTTCCAGGAAGATGCTAAGAAGCCCAACAAAACAAAATTTCTGGAAGGCTGAGATTAATGAACAGAGATTTCAGCTGTGCCCTCAAAAAGAGGATGGAGGGGGAAGACAGTTTAGAATTCAAGTAGTATCTAATGGAAGATATTGGTAAAAAGCTTGGAATTTCCATTGAAACCCTAGAATGGCTATTCCCTTGAGGTAAAGACCTAATCCCGGTACTAAGAAATTCATCCTAGAACCAAGGACAAAACTAAAACAGAAATGCCATAAAAGAGCATAAAAGCAAAGCTTTGTAAATTCAAAGTGATTAGCCAATAATTTAACTGCCTGCTAGAATTAAAATATTATTCAAGCAAAAGAAGATGATTAAGCTTCCATAGGCATTATCCAAAATGTACATTATACCAAAATATTTTATTAGCAAGAAATATTTTATGGCAAGAAAACAGAAAATGGGGATAGCGGGATAGCTCAGTGGTTTGAGTGCTTGCCTCACAGCCATGAGTTCCGGGATTCGATCTCCACCCAGCCCTGGCTGGTGCAAATCCCATATGCTGAACTCTGGTACAACTGGTAACCACTGAGATAGCTCATCAGTGAAGGTTCTCACCTCCTGTGAAGAAGGCCCCCGGGTCTGTTCTTGTCCCCCAGAGCCCCACATCTACCTGTGTGGAATGAAGCCACATCACAACTAATAATGTACAACTATGGAGACTACAATGGGCCCTCCCACCCTTCTCTGTCTCTCTCTCTCTCTCTCTCTCTCTTTCTCTCACCTTCTCTCAAACAATAAAATTCATCTTTTAAAAAAAATGATGTTCCTCATTCAAAGGAAAAAGTAGCCAATAAAAATAAATCTTAAGATGACCCAGATGTTGGAGCTGGCACATAGGACTTTAAAACAGCACTTATAAATAAGTTCAAAAACTTATGTCCTAATGAATGAACAGATGAGGACTCTCAGAAGAGAAGCAAAAATAATTTAAATAAAACAAAAATTTTATAGAATATGGCAGAGTAGGTAAAAGCTATGCTTACCACTTCTCATGACCATTCCAAAGTTACAACTAAAGTTCAGAAAAATCAATATTGAGAATCACCTGACGTCTACCTGAACAAAAGTCCTACAACTAAGAATATACAGAAGAAGCTACTTAGAGACTGGTAGGAAGAGCACAGATGCAGAACAAGTAGGTCCCACACTCACGTGTGGTGGTTCAAAGTTGTGAAGGATATCACCACTGTGAAAGTCCTCCCTGAGGAGAAATGGAACCCAGCCCCACACCAGGCTCCCCGCTCCAGCGTTCCCGAGCCAGGGAAAGAAGTCCCCATAAATTCTGGCTGTGAAAACCAGCAAAAATTGTGGCTGAGTGAGACGAAGAGTGGCTGGAGTCCCAGGCATCCCTCTTGAAGGACCCATGCTAGGATTTCCTTGCTGACAGACCTGCTCATTATTAGCTCCAGTGCTGGGGCAGCAGCTTGAAAGGTGCCAGGGACATAAAGGTAGGAACTGAATTGTTTGGCCCCAGGACAAGGGCTGGAAGGGCAGTCTTCACCCAGACAGAAGTGCTGGCAGAAGCCATAGTTTCTTTAAGCCTTCAAACCCCCCAGCATGCAGATGCAGTCAGCTACTATATCTGAGTCTCTATCTACATGGCTAACAATGTTCACCCTGCCCTGGTGACTCCCCAAGACCTCACCCCACCTAAATGCATGCCAACTCAAGCCTCATCCAGTGGCTTTTCCATACAAATGGCCTGTCTTGACTCATACTATGGACTTTCCTAAAAACTCTAAAAGGTTCCCAATCCCCAAACAAGCAGGATATGGTCTCCACATGCCCTGTACCTCTTGCTAAGCAGCCCCAAGCCCAGAAATAATGGAAGCCAGACTTGTTTCCACACCTTCACCTCTCCCAGGCACCTCCAAGCTCAGTGCAGTCAGCGACCATTTATAGATTGCTTTCTGATTCCTTCCACATGTCCTCAAGGGCCAACATGACCACTGTCTGGCATCAGATAGAGCCACCGTACCACCCAAGTGCCTCCACTAATGACACACTCAAAGGCAGACTGGGCAGGCATCCGAGCCCTGACCAATTAAATCCTGGTCTGTAGGGTCAGCCCTGAACAACACTGTAGTGATAACCAGTCCTCACAACCAATCAGCTGAGAGTCAATCCCTCTCACTGATGTGCAAACAGCAACCAAGGCTCAACTACAACAGGAAGGCATACACAACCCACACAAGAAACACACCTGAAGCACCCAGCTCAGGTGGCCAGGAAGACTGTGCCACTGAGCCCCACCTACTACATAAGGCCACTCTATTAGGACTGGAAGACATAGCAGCTCCATTTAATGCATAGAAACAGGGGGTGCTGGGATGGCTCAGTGGATTGAGCATTCACCTTGCAGCCCCAGGGTCTGAGGATCAAATCCCAGCCCCAGCCCATTTGGATCCATATGTTAAACTGGGATGTGCTTCCTACATAGGAGGCCCCCAGTTCAGTCCCAACTGGGGCAAGCCTCCCATGAGGAGGATCCCAGTTTGGCTCTTGCCTGGAGTACGCTTCACATATGGTAGGCCCCCGGCTCACAGGGGTGTGCCTCCTATGCAGTAGGTCCCTAGCCCAGTTCCCATCCAGCTGTGTAGCTTGAAACTATTTTGAAAACTGATGACATACAACTATGGAGAGTGCTCGGGCCCTCCTCCTTCTCTCTCTCTCTCTCTCTCTCTCTGTCAAAAAAAAACAATAAAATAAATCTTTAAAAGAAAAATAAAAACATAGGAAGAAAGCCAAAATGGGGAGACAAAGAAACATGTTCCAACTTAAAGAACAGAACAAAGCTCCAGAAAAAGAACTTAAAAAAAATGGAGGCAAGTAAACTATCAGATGCAGAATTTAAATAACAAGTATAAAGATGTTCAGTGATCACAGGAAAAACTTCAACAAATAGATAAGAAATGAACCAGTCAGAAATGGAAAATACAATAACGAATGAAAAATACATTAGAAGAAATCAATAGCAGATTAGATGAAGCAGAGAATCGAATCAGCAATGTGGAAGTTAAGGTAGAAGAAAATATCCGAATCAAAACAGCAAAAAGAAAAAAGATAAAGCATGAGAATAGTTGAAGGGGGACTATATGACAACATCAAGTGTGCCAATATTTATAGCATGGGGGTACCAGAAGAATAAGAGAGAGCAACAAATTAAAAACCTATTTGAAAAAATAATGACAGAAAACTTCCCTAACCTGGCAAGAAAAACACACATACTAGCCTAGGAGGTGCAGAGAGTGCCAAACAAAATGAAGTCAAAGAGGCCCACACCAAGACACATCATAGTTAAAATGCCAAAGGTTAAATACAAAGAGAGAATATCAAAAGCAGCAAGAGAATAGCAGCTAGTTACCTACAAGGGAGCTCCCTTAAGACTATCAGCAGATTTCTCAACAGAAATTTTCCAGGCCAGA
Organism: Craseonycteris thonglongyai; assembly: GCA_004027555.1. Taxonomy (NCBI): domain Eukaryota; kingdom Metazoa; phylum Chordata; class Mammalia; order Chiroptera; family Craseonycteridae; genus Craseonycteris; species Craseonycteris thonglongyai. The sequence continues at coordinate 4,463 of PVKE010033230.1, forward strand.
AGAAAATGGCATGAAATACTCAAAGTAAGGAAAAGTAAGAACCTACAACCAAGTTTAACCTACCTAGCAAAGATATTATTTAGAATCAAAGGAGAGATAAATAGCTTCCCAGACAAGAAAAAGTTAAAGGAGTTCATCACCACCAAAGTAGTATTACAAGAAATGTTAAAGAGACTTATTCATATATATATGTATAAAGATATAAAGATATACCAGTATGTATGTATGTGTGTGTGTGTGTGTGTGTGTGTGTGTGTGTGTGTGTATATATATATATGAATATATATATATATGAACATATATATATAGAAAGAGATCTAATTCATATATATATATATATATATATATATATGAATTAAAAATGACAACAGCAGCATATGCATTCACAATCACTTTAAATGTAAACGGATTAAATGCTCCAATCATAAGACATGGGTTGGTTGATGGATAAGAAAACAAGACTCTTACACATGGGACCTACAAGAGGCTCACTTCAGATCAACAGACTCACACATAATGGAAGTAAAAGAATGGAAAAAGAAATTTCATGAAAACAGAAACAAACAAACAAAAAGCTGGTGTAGCAATACTTATATCAAACTAAATAGAGTTTGAAATAAAGGTTATAACAATAGACAAAGAAATACCCAGTAATCTCACTTTTGGGTATTTAAGTAAAGAAACCCAAAACACTGTTCTGAAAGGACATTTGCATCCATGTTTAATGTAGCATCATTTACAATAGCTAAGACATGGAGGTATCCTGAGTGTTTGTTAATGAATAAGTGTGTGTGGGGGGGGGGGTGTAAGTGGTGCATATATGAGGGCTGTCCAGAAAGTATCCAGCCACGTAATTGTTCTAGTTATACTGACAATGGCTGGATTTTTCTGGAAAACCCTCATATACAATGGGATAATATTCAGGCATACAAAAAAATTAAAGTTTGTCATCTGCAACATGGGTGGACCTAGGGAGTATTATGGTAAGTGAAATAAGTCTGACAGAGAAAGACAAATACCATACAATTTCACTTATATGTGAAATCTGAAGAACAAAATAAACAAACGAAACAAACAAATTCATGGACACAGAGAACATTATGAGGGCTGTCAGATGTCAGGAGAGTTGGAGGTGAGTGAAAAGGGGGAAGAAATTAAGAGGTACAAATTGGTAGTTACAAAATAGTCCTGGGGATATAAAATATAACATAAGAAATATAATCAATATTATTGAAATAACTATGCATGGTATCATATGGGTACTAGATTTATCAGAGTATTCACCTCGTAAAATATATAAATATCTAATCCCTATGTTGTATACCTGAAACTAATATAATATTTGTACATCAACTGTAATTAAAAATAAAAAAATATTTTAGGGGAAGCCAGGATGGCTCAGTGGGTTAAGAGCTCAATTTGCAGCCCCGAGAACCAAGGATCAAATCCCGGCCCTGGCCCGTGCGGACTCATATGCTGAACTGGGGAGTGCCCCCAGTTCAGTTCTTACCTAGGTGAGACCCTGGCCCAGTTCCTGCCCTGTGCAGCCCTGCACCCACCTGTGGAATGAAAGTATGTGGAAAAACCAATGATGTGCAACTATGGAGACTATTCTGGGCCCTCCCCCTTCTCTCTGTCTCTGTATCTCTCTCTCTCTCTCTCTCTCTCTCTCTCTCTCTCTCTCTCTCTCTCTCTCTGTCAAAAACAATAAAAATAAATCTTAAAAAAATTTTTTTTAATATTTTTAAAATTCTAAAGTTGACCAGTACAATATGAATAATAAAAACATTCACTGGGTTAGCTTAACAGAAGATTGGACATGGCAAAAGAATCATTGAACTCAACATACATATACAGAAACCATCCAATCTAAAAACAAAAAGGCAAAGATATATTATTAGAACAATACTGACAGAGAATTAGTGACCTGTGAGACAGAAAATTTTTATTATACATGTAATTGAAATCCGACAGAGAATAAGAAATAATAACTATTTGAAAATATTATAAATACAAAAATTCCTCAAGCTTCTTGGGAAAAAAATCAATCTACAGATCTAAGAGTAGACTATCTCAAGCAGAATAAATGAAAAAGAAAAAAGGAAGGAAGGAAGGAAGGAAAAGAGGAGAGAAGGAGGAGTGGGAGGGAGGGGGGAAAAAGAGAAGAGAACAGGGGAAAAAATCAAAGAAACAGAGAGAGCACACAAAATGGTGCACAAGAGAAAATCAACTCAGTATCATTAGCCATCGTGGTAACGGAAGTTAAAATCACAATATGATATCAATATAGACCCTCTGAATTGACTAAAATTCAAAAGACAAACAACACCAAATGCTGATGAAGATGTGAAACAACTGGATCTCTTAATTGTTTGGGAGGATGTAGCATGGTACACCTTTGGAGAAGTACTTGACAGTTGCCTACAAAATCGACTATATATCTCTACCTAAGAAGCAAATCTACCCCCACAGTGTTTACCCTGGAGAAATAAGAATACAAATCTATGAAACAACAATAAAAGATCATGTATAAATAAATCTTTTTTTTTTAATCATGTATAAAATGTTTACAGAAGTTGTCTTCATAATATGAGAGTAGATAAACAACTTGCAGAATTCATGCAATGGAATACTACTCATAATTTAAAAATAAAAAAAGATATACCCAACTTCAGAGCACCTAAACATACACAGTAAATATTAACATATCTGAGGGGAGAAATAGACAGTATGACAATAATAGTAGGGACCTCCCCCCCACTTTCAACAATGGATATATCATCCAGATAGAAAATCTAAAAGAAATCATTGGACTTGAACTATATATTAGAACAAATTTCACCAAACAGATATATACACAATATTCCATCCAACAGCAACAGCATACACATTTTTCTCAAGTATACAAAGAACACTCTCCAGAATAGATCATAATGCTAGGCCACAAAACAACTTTTAACAAATTTAAGTAGACTGAAATCATATCAAACATTCTGTCTCACCAAAATGATATGAAACCAGAAATCAATAATATGAGAAAAACTGGAAAAATTCACAATATGTGCAAATTAAACAATGATCCAGAACAACTAATAAGTGAAACAAAATTTAATAGAAATAAAAATATATCTTGAGACAAACAAAAATGCAAATATATCAAAACTTATGTGATACAGCAAACACAATACTAAAAGGAAAACTTACAGTGATAAAAACCAAGTTTATAGTAATTTAAAAAAATAAGATTTCATGGATGTGGGAATACTTCAGTGGTTGAGTGCTTGCTTAGCAATCTTGAGGTCCAGGGTTCAATTCCTGGTCCCAGGCCATGCAAACCCATATGCTGAACTGCAGTGCAACTGGTAACCACCAAGATGCCTTGGCAAAGAAACAACAAAGACACCAAGCTACCATAAAATAAAAGATAACATGACTATAGGAAATCCTCATATGTTAATAATAGGGTGCTAAATGTAAATGGTCTGAACTCACCAATAACAAAACAAAGAGTAGGGATACCGGGATAGCTCTCAGAGGTTACCGTTAAGTGCTTGTCTAGCAATCGTGATATCTGGGGTTCGATTCCTGACCCTGGCCCACGCAAACCCCATATACTGAACTGTGGTGCAATTGGTAACTGCCTAGATGACTCAAAGGTGAAAGTTCTCGCATCCCACGTGGGAGGCCCCCAGCTCAGTTCCCACCCCACATTACCCCACATTACCCCATATCCACCTGTGTGGAATGAAATGAAACCATGTCACAACTACTGATGTACAACGAGACTGCTCTGGTTCTCTCTCTCTCTCTCTCTCTCTCTCTCTCTCTCTCTCTCTCTCTCTCTCTCTCACCTTCTCTCAAACAATAAATTAAATCTTAAAAAATACATATATATATATATATATATATGAACTACCACAAGATCCAGCAATCCCACTTCTGGGTGTATATCTGAAGAAAATGGACTCACTATCTCAAAGAGCTACTTGTACTCCTACACTCGTTGTAGCATTATTCACAATAGCCAAGATAAAGGAACAACCTAAGTAACCCTCAATGGATAAATAAAGAAGCCACAAGATAGAAGCATATCCTGCCATTGGCAACAACATGGATGAAACTTGAGGGTGTTATGCTAAGTGAAATAAATCAGACAAAGACAAATACTGTATGGTATCACTTACAGGTAGAATCTGTTTTAAAAAATGTCAAACTCATAGAAATAGAGTAGAAAAGTAGTTGCCACAGGCCAGGGGTTGGGGAAAATGGAGAGATGTTTGTTAAAGGATATAAATTCTCAGTTATAAAATTAATAAGCTCTTAGGATCCAATGTACAGTGTGGTGACTAGAGTTTAAAATCCTATATTATAAACTTGAAATTTGCTGAGAGTAGATGTTAAGAATTCTCACACATACGTCAAAAAAAGGCAACTATGTGAGGTAGTGGATATGTTAATTAACCTGATTATATTAGTCATTTCATTTTATATATATAATCATGTTGTACACTTTAAATATATTGTGACTATTTGTCAATTATATTTCAATAAAGATGAAAAAACAAAAGAATGTAGTCCTGATACACATAACAATATGGTTGGATCTCAGACATTATTCTATAGGAATGAAAACAGGCACAAAAGAATACATACTGAGTGGTTCCATTTACATAAAGATCAAAGACAGGCAAAATTAAACTATAGTGATAGAAAGCCGCACAGTGTTGGCAATAGGAGGTGAGGAATGAACACACAGGGGGACTGATGGAGTTTTTGTTTTTGTTTTTAAAGATTTATTTTTACTGGTTTTTGAAAGAAAGAGAGAGACAGAGAGAATGGGGAGGGCCCAGAGCAGTCTCCATAGTTGACATTAGTTTTTCATATAATTTCACTCCACAGGTGGGCACAGGGCTGCACAGGGCAGGAACTGGGCTAGGAGCCTCCCGCATAGGTCCCGGCAAGAACTGAATTGGGGGCACACTTCAGTTCAGCATATGGGTCTGCATGGGTCTGAGCCAGGATTCAATCCCTGGTCTCCGGGGCTGCAAAGCGAGCACTTAACCTGCTGAACCATCCCAGCTTCCCCTAATGGAGCTTTCTGAAGTGATGAAAATGTTTTAATATAAGAGACAGAAAACTATGTCCCACTGGCCAAGTCCAGCCTACCTCCTATTTCTGTATACAACTGTACAATTTTATTGCAACACAACCATGCTCACTTGATTACATATTATCTATAGTTGCTTTTACACTACAAAGGCAGAGTTTAGTAGGTGCAATAAATAGTATGGTCCACAAATCCTAAAAAAACTGTATTTAGTATCTGGTCCTTTACAGAAAAATGTTTGTTTACCCTTTTCCAATATGTAACAGATCGCATAATGGAACATAAATTATATGAAATTGTGTTGAATTATGTGCCCCACAAAACACATAGTGAAGTCCTAACTCCCAGTACCTCAGAAGATGACCTTGTTTGGTAAGGTTATACCAGAGTAGGGTACATCCCTAAAATGCCTTGTATCATAAGAAGATGGCCACACAGGGTGCAGGAAGACCATGTGGTGATGGATGTACAGACTGGAATTAGGCAGCTGCAGGCCAAAGAATTCAAAAGCCTGCTGGAAATCACTAGAAGCTAGGAAGAAGCCAGAAAGGACTTGCCCTTACAGGTTTCAGGTGGAGCCTAGCCCTGCTGACACCTTGATTTCAGACTTTTAGTCTCCAGAACTGAGACGACAGTTTCTGTTGCTTATGTCATCCAGTTTGTGGTACTCTGTTACGGCAGCCCTGCAAACTAATACATGTGGTTGCATGGGCACACATAGTTACGAGTTTCTACGGGCATACATATTTAGCAAAACTCTTCACATTGTGCCGTGAAGATATACCGGTATGTACTTCCCTGTTTCTAAGTTGGTAGTTTAAAAAAAAACAAAAGACAATCTTTAGGAAAGGAGAGGCCTTATACCAAGATGAGATTGGAGACCCTGGTAGCAAAAAATCAGATTCAACATATCAACCTATCAAAACCTAACATTTCAAATTTCGTCAAGGCAACTGCTCAAAAACTTAGTTCTAAAAAGGACTGCAGAACCCAGAGTTATTGGAACTGATAAGAATCATCAGATTTTAAAAATGACATCTAAGTAAGATCTTTAGTTGTATTTTTCACCTTAAAATTGCCTGGAAATAAACAGAACTCCAGCACTGGGGGTTGTCTCATCATGGAGTAAGGTGACCAGATTTTAACATTGGTAAAGTGGGACACCATTGACTGGGGGAGGGGGTTCTTGATTAAAAATTTGGTCTATCTCCCGCCGTTCCCTAGCTTGTCGTGCATTCTTTCCAAAAATCGGGACTTTTTAAAAACGCTGCGGGACACGGGACAAATTGTTAAAAATCGGGACTGTCCCGCCAAAAGCGGGACGTCTGGTCACCTTATATAGAGGCTTGTGCATACTGGATAAAATGCATGAAAGGAGGAAGGGCACGCTTAACACCCGGTAGCCACTGCCATGGATCTATGACAGACCTTTTAATCAGCTGACCTAGCAACCATTCCCAACTTTGTCCTTTAAGACCCTTTACTTCAGAGGCTGAGAAGATAGCTATTCACTTTTCTAGCCTCACTTGCAGCTCGGGCTGGCCATGTCTTACATTTCTGGCCAGTGGTGCTACATGTACTCCCAGGGGTACAAGCTGGGCCCTTAAGGGGCACATGAAAAATAATCAGTGATGGCGAATAGTAAGTAAAATATTGCAACACATTAGTTATAGAACAATAAACGTTAAGTTTGAATCACAGTTACTGGAGACACTTCAAAATGAGATTGCTTTAGCGAATAATGATGGGTGAGGGTGTGGCTATGAACCCTTCCCCCAAACCACTCTTCTGCCAGTCATTACGCTCAATTTCACAACCATCCATTTGCGACGGTTCTTGAACCTCCCCAAACATATAAATATATCCATAGTCAAACTGTTTCATCAGTTTATTTATTGACTGAGTAAAAGTGCATAGTCTTTAGTCGTGATTCTTTTCAAGTAGTTTTTTAATTTAATGTTTAACGTAGTTTCAGTTGTATTTTAAGCGTGTCAGTTATGGATCAGTGGTTGAAAATAGGAATGGTTCAAAAAGCATTACTTGATGTATGTAGATCATAGCCCGTCACCTAGCACTTCTCAACACGTGTCTGTAGCTACAAGTACACTCACACCAGACAGTAAAAAGGTGCGTGCCTCAGATGCTATGCAGGAAAAAAAGGAAATACTCTGAAGAGTATATTAAATAGGGGTTTCATTTGTAGGGGACGATGACTGTCCTAAGCCTTTGTATGCTGTGTATAGGAAAATATTATCCAATGGTTGTATGAAACACTCTCTACTCATGCAACATCTAGAAACTAAGTATCCTATGTATAAAAACAAAGAAATACATTATTTTTGGCGCTTAGAAACGTATGTTTAACTGTTACCTCATACATGTCAAGAAAGAAAGACAATAGAATGCAACTGAGGCTTAGACTCTATTGCTTATGGAACAGCTAAATGTGGTAAAAACCACACCACAGCTGAAGATTTAATTTCTCCTTACATTAAGGATACTGTTTGGGGATGCTGGGATGGCTCAGCAGGTTAAGTGCTTGCCTTGCAGCCGTGGGGTCCAAGAATTGAGTCCCAGCCCCGGCTTGTGCAGACCCATATGCTGAACTAGGGTGTGCTTCTCATTTGGGAGGCCCTCAGCTTGGTTCCCACCCAGGGCAAGCTTCCCCATGTGGGAGGCCCCCGGTTCATTTCCCGCCCTGCTCAGCCCCACATCCACCTGTGGAATGAAACTATGTCAAAACTAATGATGTGCAGCTGTGGTGACTGCTCTGGGCCCTCCCCCTTCTCTTTGTCTCTCCCTGTCTCTTTCTCTCTCCATCAAACAATTAAAAAATAAATTTTAAAAAGGATACTGTTTTTTGTATGTTCCAGGAAGACCATGTCCACAAAATCAATACTATTTCTTCTGACAATGCTGAAGATGTAGTAATAGATAGATTAGAAAAGTAAATTCTTTTCTATCCAGGTTGGTGAAAGTGTAGATGTTGTTTTGTTTATTTTGCTTGTCACCATGAGGTACTTGGTAGGAGACAAAACGGAGGAAAACCTGTTGCTTTGTTACTCACTGACGAGAGTACCACAGGCAAAGATATCTTTAATGCAATGAATGGGTATTTTACTGAAAAAGACATTAGTTGGTTGAATTGTGGTGTGTGCTCTGATGGATGCAAGCCTGTGTCAGGTTGTTTAAAGACCTACGTGGCCAAATTAAAGAGGTGGCTCCCTGAGTACCCCAGAGTCACTGCTGCATTCATAGACAGAGTATTGCATCCAAGCCTCTTCCTAGTGAACGGGAAGATGTTCTTATTTAATTTATTTATTTATTTATTTAGATTTATCCTTATTGTTTGAGAGAAGGTGAGAGAGAAAGGGAGATAGAAAGAGAGAGAGAAACAGGGGAGTGCCCAGAGCAGTCTCCATAGCTGTACATCATCAGTTGTGACATGGTTCCATTCCACACAGGTGGATGTGGGGCTGCACAGGGCGGGAACCAAACTGGGGGCCTCCCGCATGGGAAGCAAGAACTTTTGCCTCCAAGCCATCCCAGCGATTACCAGTTGCACCGCAATTCAGCATATGGGTTTGCAAAGGTTAGGGCTAGGATTCGAACCCTGGACCTCCAGATTGTGAGGCAAGCACTCAACCACTGAACTATCCCAGCATCCCCTGAAAGGTGTTCTTGATGAGTTTGTAAAAGTTGTAAATTTTATTAAGTCACAACCATGAAACTCTGTATTGTTTAAATCGCAGCATGAAGAAATGAACAGCATTCATAGCACATCATTTTCACATATCTCATGGCAAAGTACTTACATGGGTGTTTGAACTTAGACATGAAGTTCAGATATTTTTTTAAAGATCACAATTTCCCCCTTGCTCCAAAGTTTAAGGACAGTGATTGGCTTCAAAGTCTTGCATATTTATCAAATATTTTTCTAGAAATAAATGAACTCAACTTGGAACTTCAAAACAGCTCAATCACTATATTCAAAGTAACCAACAAAATTGAGTCCATGATTCAAAAACTGGACTTTTGGAAAGTGTGCATTAAAAGATGTCAGCCTGAAGTTTTTGAAACTCTGAACAACTTCTTATCTGAGGATGACTTGCACCTACCCTAAAACGTGAAAGAGAATATTGTAAGTCACTTGGAAGGTCTTAAAGTGTCCTTTGATAAGTACTTCCCTCAACATGGAAAAGAAAACAACTGGACTGCAAATCCCTTCAGTGAAGAATTCTTCCAAGAAGCTAAACTATCCATCAACGAAAAGGAGCAGTTACTTGAACTTTCAACTGATCCTTCTTTAAATTCTGATTTTAAAAGAAAGCATCTTATTACCTTCTGGGTAGATGTCAGTGAGGAATAGGAACAGTTCAGTGAGAAGGCACTCAAATCGCTCTTGCCATTTACTAAAACTGAACTAGTGGAGAGAGCTTTTTCTTCTTACACCTTCATAGAAAATAAGTACTGCAACAAGTTTAATGCAAGTCTGGATTTAAGACTGTATCTTGTAGCCTTTGAACCTGATTTCAGGAAACTAAGTGCATCAAAGCAAGCTGAACAATCTCACTAACAATGTTTCAATTGGCTAGTGATCTGCATAACAATTATTATAGACTTTTTAGATAACACGAATAAATATTAATAAATTAAGTTTGTTAAATACATGATCATCATCAATATTTAACTGTTATGAATATTGTAAAATTAAATCTGTGGTTTGTACTTTTAGTGTAGTAATTTTTGTTTCCTACCTTTTTACCTAATTTCTACTATTTTACATTAAGATAGACACTGAACAAAAGTGTCAGTATTTAAAAACAGCTGTTTTAAAAACAAGGGGTACAATTCAGAGAAATGGGTTTAAAAGGGGTACACAAGTGGGAAAAGTTGGGAACCACTGCATTAGGAGAAAGCTTATATTCTCAAACAGTGTCTCAGGAGGTAAACATGTTTTGCCCTTGTCTTTTCCTGGATGTATGAGGTGCTTGTGTGATGCCTATACCGAGGCAGCCATCTTGAGACCGTAAAACACCAAACATGAGGACAAAAAGCCAACAGCTATTTGTGAAGAGCAGAAAGCTGGAAAAAGCCTGAAGACTTATGGGCATGGTGCTGCATTTGCTAAGCTATCCACTTTCAGATTTCTTAAGTAAATGGTAATGATCTTTCTGATATAAACCTTATCAGTATTTCTGTTACTTGCTGTAAAATGCATTCCTAAGTGATAAAACTAACAACTTTATCCCTCCTACCTAAGAGTTCTAGCAAACAAGAGAGAAATATGGGCAATAGAGGGAGTGGAAAATGAACTGTAAATATAACAAATATTCTTCAAAGGCTATAAATAGATGTAAATTTACTTGTTGGCAACCTCTAGAATGAAAATATTAAGTAAAAGTAAAGCAGTTAATAAAAGGAGAATAAATACAAACTGTTAGCATTTATTGGTAGCTTACTCAGTTCTAAGCAATGTATATGCATTACATTATCAATTCAGACGGGAACACTAGTACCAAAATGTCAAAAGACAGTATCAGTAAGCATTTAAGAGTCAACCAAGTATCTGGGGCTGCTGCCAAAAATGTGTAATAGAGAAAAGAGAACTAGACTGAGAATCAGTAGAAGAGCATTCTAGTTTTGATGCCACTATTAATGTGCTTGGTGACTTTGGAGAATCAATATCTCTGGAATAGTTTTTCTTCCTTTAAAGGCAAATATTGAAGAAAATTATCCAGAAAGTCTACTTGAGATCTACATTCTAATTTCCAACTTATTTAGTATGACTCAAGTAATTTGGCTAGATTTGAATAATTATGAAATATTAGGAAACATCATGGTCATATCAAAGGAGCTATAGCAATTGATTATCCCAAACTCCAAACACTTGGCACAAATGATCAAGGCAGAACACAGAACACAGGATTCTGTCAATAACAACTTCCTGAGCATTTTCAATATGCTCATACAGAAAAACTTAAGAAAGGAATGATTTCTTTTTTTTTAATATTTATTTATTTATTTATTTTGGACAGAGACAGAGAGAGAAGTGAACTGGGGGAGCTCCCAGTTCAGCACATGGTTCCACAAGGGCTGGGGCTGGGATTCAATCCCTGGTCCCCGGGGCTGCAAAGTGAGCGCTTAACCCACTGAGCCATTCCGGCTTCCCCTAGGAATGATTTCTAAAGTAAGGGGTGGGATTGTTGTCACATCTATACAATCTATTTTACTATCTAGAAAACATTTTGATTCAATTTGAGGACACATTGATGGCATTTTTTAAGAAGCAAAATTATTTCTCTGCTGAAGTCAACATTAAAATTAGTTGAGCTTTCTCAACACATACTTTTATTTTGAAAGAAAGAAGAAAAAGAAAGAAAAAGTGACTTGAACCATGAATTAATTGGAAAGAGGGCCTGAGATGAAATATTCACAAAGACAATCCACCAATCAATAATCTTTGGAGTGAATATGCAAAAGTTGATTATTTGTGAAGTAGGCTCTGGATAAATTGAAAACAAAAAAGTTATTCAAACTACAGAAAATTATATGGATATGTATTTAATGTTTAGCATCAGTAGTGAAATTACATTTTCTAGTGAATTTACAGCTCAGGACCTTAAAATATATATCTTTTTAAATGTACCAAATAAAATTCCAAAATTTACAACAACAACAACAAAAGTTTTATTTATAATGTTTTCATGAATCTAGACATTATACCCATCTGTTTCTTCCAATATGTTTTCAAAACCAGATTTCAGACTATAACTAGAACAGCAAAAGGGATAGTTTTCTGGTTCCTTCTGAATCTAGTTCTATTATATTTTTCTTGGTTATAAACTTGTGAATACAATTTTCCATAGCACTCTTCACTTTCCAGTTTCATAGTGGTATGCTTTGTCTCGCTTTTACAATAAATTCGTCAAGGATGCACACAGTAATATCCACATCCTTTTTATCATTCTCTTCTACATTTCTGGTGGGAGAGAAATAAATAATTACTGAATGAAGGACCAGAACTCTCACTACATTTTATTTTCTTCTTCTTATAAAAAGAACTGGAAGGGGTAAAATACTCTCCCTACAAAAAGTGAAATTTCTCATTCACTCCCTACAACCCAAACTCATCTCTTCTTTACACTCTCACGCTCCCTCTAACTTACTCTTTTGTTGTCATTTAGTTCTACTCTCTTGTATATTTATGGTCTTGAGGACTCCGAAGCTAGTTAACAAAGCATCCCATATTCTTTTACCAATCATCATTCATCATGCATTCTTCTATCACAAAGAGGTCCACTTGAAGTCAACTAGATTGGCAGCAGCTGCAACTACTCTCAAAAAAAAACTTTAAAGGGATTAAAAAAAAGTTCATGAGCATTTTTAAGTAACCCAATCAAAGTCTCAGGAATGTCAGGTTGAATGTTCAATCCAGTGGCATCATCCTCATCATTGCCCAGAGAACAGAAAACATCAGGAATGAGGAAGAGCCTCAGAATCTAGGCTCCAGATGGGGTCCCTGAGTAGTACCCCGCGGAATTTTAGTCATCGGACACTGCCATGTCTTTATCAAAGATTCAAAATAACTAAGAAATCTAGATATAATCAGATTCTTTGATCTAGTCACAGTAAGAGAAAAACTATTTATTATATTTTATCATACATTTAGATGAACTGGGTAACTGAGTTAACAATACGTTCTGGTAACTCAGACCTGTGGAAACTTTTAGGTAAAAAGATAAGCACTGAATATGACTCCACCTAGTCAAGACGAGATATTGGCAGATTTAAATTTGTCACCCCGAATCCCAAAAGACAAGCTTGCGTCTCAGCAAATCCAAGTTCAGAGCTATTAACTAGAATGTAAATCTCCAAATAATTGACCTCCTAAAATATATTCCAAAAATGAATAGTGACTGATCTAGAGAAGATTTGGAATAAAAATGGCTGGATAAATGTATGGATAAGTTAATGCATGAAAAAAAATATGAAAACCTGTATTATTTAGCATAGTATGTTCTTAGGAAAAATTTATTGACCTGCAAAAAAACATTCCTACAACCAGGCCTAACAAGTCAAGAAAGGAAAGGAGAGAACAGAAATAATGCTTTGAGGACCTACTGTGTACTTTATTTAGTTTCTTTTTTTTTTAATTGTTAAATTAATTGATTAATATCAATTACATTGTTTCCAGGTGTACAATTCTACATTACATTGTCTATACCAGGGGTGGCCAAAAAGTCGATCGCAGTCGACTGGTCGCTCACGCGGCCAATTTTGGTCGATCGTCGATCGCTCGCAATGTCTGGGGTGGAATTCCATGTACCATGGACTTTGAAGCGATTGTAGAAGACAAAACTTTCTAGCAATAGTTTAATGCATTCTGGGAATTTGCCAAGGTCATAAATTCCTAGAATTCTGACAGCCTGACACTGTGATCTCCACCCACCCAGACAATACATTTTGAC
>PVKE010033231.1:0-18047 GCA_004027555.1 Craseonycteris thonglongyai
CTGCTCTGGGCCCTCCCCCTTCTCTCTGTCTCTCTCTGTCTCTGTTTCTCTCTGTCAAAAATCTATAAAATAAATCTTTAAAAAAAATTTTTTTTTTAAGTCAGAAAACAGCATGCCCTAAAAATAACGCATACATTAAACAAGCATACAGGATACATGTGCACATTGATCAAACAACGTAATGGAAAGACATGAACATGTGAGTGTGGACAATGGATTTCAATACTGTCCAGTAGAAGAACCCTCTGTGACTACGGGAATGTTCTATGCTGATTCTAATGCAGTTGCCACTAGCCACAGGTGGCTATAGCTACATACAGATGCTGTATAGGACAACACAGGATAAAAGTCCTCTGTTAATCTTTCCTGCATAAACCACACCCACATGCCTCTTCTTTGATTTTCAGTCCTGGTTCCTGTAAAATGGAGTAAGAACTTAAAAACAAGTAAGTGTGATGCATTCTGGGAGAAGAATCTTTTTAAATTTTAGTATTTTTTAAGTTTTGACAGGTTTTCCACTCACACTTGATCTAATAATTATTTTCTGTCACAACTTGCATCTTTTAGGTCCTTGAGTGCATTCAGCATCCATCTCTTCACTGCTATCTGGTCCCTATCTTGAGTTGGTTACTTTCTTACATGAACAGACAGGGATTGGAAGGGAATCAGTTCCAGTGGGCAGAGAATCTGTGGTCTCCTCACTCTGCACTGGACACGAGCCCTGAGGTCAAGGAGGCCTCAAGAAAACTTTGAGCAGAGGTTGTAAACAGCTAATCTCAGAAAGAGTGTGGTCTGTGAGAATTCAAGGACTTCTGAGGTAAGAGCGCATCATGCCTGTATAAATCTGTCTGGTATCCATGGCTCCTAAAAGGCCACGGATACTGAACTGATGGGTTTAATCTGCTGCATCTTTGAAGTTGATAGAGCACAGAGACCCCTTGGCAATGAGATGCTCCTCTGAGGCCCTCAGCAAAGGACCGTCACCCACCTCTGACATCTCCCACCCCCTACAATGGTAGAAATCCCTTTATCTTCCACCAGGAGAAGACCAGCCCTCTATCTGGAATCATACAGTTGTTCCTTTCAAAATAGATCAAAGAAAATTCAGTAGCTAGAGAGGAAGACCAATTCAAACAAACAAAACATTGACCAGTGAAATGGAGCTTCTAGAAACAGGGGACAACCTGAACAAGCTAATAACAAATGCAGTTAAAGAGCTTCAAATGCAATACACAAAAAGAATGTCTGGACCTCAGAAAAATATGTTTTCTCCATTGAATACAGTTTCTATATTTAGCACATACAGGGAAAACTATAGGATTCCCCTTTAAATCTGAATTTCACATAAACAATAAATAATTTTTAGTCTTTTATGACCCATGCTATCTTTCAACATACTTATACTAAAATAGTTATTCATTATTTACCTGAGATTCAAATTTAACTGGTTGTTCTGTATTTTTATTGGCAGCCCTACCATTGAGCAACTCAGTGAATGAATGAAAAGAGGATGGTCATTGAAAAGATATGAACTACTAACTGGGAAGCACATGAAAAAAAGCTCTCACTGCTCAGAGCAAACAAAGAGGTGGACAAATTAGAGGAGAATAATGAGACGAGGCTAGATTGAGGAGACATACTATAAGCAATAATATGAATTACAAGAGCAAAAGGAAACATAGGAGAGATATTAATTTTAAAATCTATAATAAAAGAACATTCCTCCTCAGCTTAAGAGACCCCAGAGTCTGGGAATAGAAAAAACTCCCAGAGTTCTAGACTTAAGTGATAAAGAAAGCATGCATGTGGGTATGCCCTGGTAAAATTCATGAATGAATTTAAAAAACAAGACTCTGACAAGCTTCCAGACAGAAAAAAACAAATTACCTGCAAATGGAAAAGCAAACTATTGACACTTAAGTTATTATCAGCTACACTGGAAGATAGAAAACAATGGTGGGAGGGTGGGGGAGGGAGTGTCAAATATATGGTGATGGAAAGAGAACTGACTCTGGGTGGTGAGCACACAATACAATGCATAGACAATGCAATGTAGAATTGTAAAACCTGGAACCTATGTAATTGTTACCAACCAACATCACCCCAATAAATTTAACAATTAAAAAAATGGAATAACATTTGCCAATAACCAAGCTGAAATCGATCAGGAATCTTTTGCTTAGTCAAGATGGTATTCAATGGCCAAGGTGAAAAGAGACTTGTGGACATGCAAAAATTTGGAGAGTATACAAAACACAATTCCCACCTGAGAAAATTAATCCAAGGCTTTAAAAAGAAAAAATTTAATTAGAGACTGTAAGATAGAGGAAGATGAAGAGGAGAAAAAAACAGTGGTGAAGAATGAACTCAACATAAGTAAAGTTAAGTGGATATTAATGGACTATAAATGCTACTTAAGTCCTTTGGAAACAGAAGAGACATATGGCAAGAGGAATTCTAATAATTACCCAGAACTGAAGTCCTGGAAAAGCCCAGGAAAACCTATGAGTTAGAGGTGGAGAGGGAGAAGGGTAGTGAAATGTCCCAAATATCTCACCTTAGGGAATGGGAAGAGGGTGATGAGGAGGAAAAAGGAAAGGGCACGTTCTAGTGGTTTCACTTCTCTCAGGGTTGGGCTGTGCAGGGATCCAAACACTGAGGTGCAGGAACTGTATTCTGTTCTTGAGGAAATAGTTGGAATCCGGTTTGCAAATAATAATACATAGATGTCTTATGAACACAAGAGAAGAAAACAGAATAAAATAGAAAAGCTAAATAGAACACCCAAATTAACAAGGAGAAACACAATGAAAAATAGAATGAATGGCAATCTGATGAATCAGCAAAAATAGTTCATAATTAAAAGTTTTAAAATACCGATCTTAGAACATGCCATTAAACCTACTCCCCCACATCTGTGCTGCCCCTCTAGGTGTACCCTCCATACCTTTCTCTGCCCCATGAGGCTAACATAGGTGGACCATATCAGTGGGTTCTCTTGCCTCTGACTTCATGGTGGGTCCAGCCAATGAAAGGGGTCAGTAGAGATCAGAGGGAAGGAGGAGAATGAATCAGGGTAGTTATTCCCGGGGATCCCTCCCTACCAGATTGCTATTGGTGCTGTGCTCCTCTAGGCAGTCCCATGTTTACAGCTACCCAACTGTGTTCCCATAATGAGCTCCTCCCTTTGTCCCTTGAGACCCTGGATGGTCATGCTTCAGGTTGTCACCGACCCAGTTGGGTTCCCTTAAACACTGCCCATTCCTTCATAAGTAGTCACTATATTGATCTCTCTTCAAATTATCGAGACTGCATGAGCTACCGGTTTCCTGTTGGGACCCTGACCGTGTAATTCTCTCTGCCTAAACGCCCCTCTCTGACCATCTCGGCCTCATGAACTCCTGCTGATGCATCAAGAAGTAAACATCACTTCCTCTGTGAAGTTATTTGGTAAGTAAAAAGACAGTGTTCATTGGAATCTTACAGACTAGACACCATGTCCTAGCTCTGCTCTATGTATGACCAAGGACAAGTTACATCTATTCTCTGAAAATGGCACTCATCTCACAAGCTACCATGAAGATTATGCAGTCTATAAATGCTAGTTTCCATCTGCATGACATTGGCAAGAATCTGTGTATTTTCTTTGTTTTCATAGCATTTATAACAGCCTTATTGAGATAACATTCATATACCATACAATTCCCTTATTTAAAGTGTATAACTCAATGGCTTTTAGTATTTTGAAAATTGTGCATCCATCACCACAATCAATTTAAAAACATTTTCATTTCTCCAGGAAAAAACCTGCTCCCCTTAGCTATCGTCCTTCCACCCTCCCAACCTCATAACCCCTGACAACCACTAACCGACTTTCTGTCTCTACAGATTTGCCTGTTCTAGACATTTCACATAAATGGAGTTATATATTATATGCCTGACTTCTATTACTTAGCACAATATTTTCAAGGTTCTTCCATACTATACCATTAGTACTTAATTACTTTGCATTGCCATATCATCTCCATTTTGTTCCATTCATCAGTGGGTGGACATTTGGGTTGTTTCTACTTTTTTGCTATCAGGAATAATGCCGCTGTGAACATTTGTGTGCCCCATGGCATTTTATACAGACCTAGAGGAGAGCCCTTACTAAACCGTGCTGTCATTTGTTGGCATGTCTGCTATTTGCCGCATTCCCCACTCATTCACCAGAGAGTAAAATTCCTGCAGGCAGTATGCAAGCCAGGGGCACTCCTGCTATGCACAGGAACTGGCACAGTGCCTGCCACTGCAAGACACTCTATAATGTCTATGAACTAAGTGACCCAGTGATCCCACCATCTTTGACAGCAGCAAACATGGCTGTGGCCATACCTGTATTCTGCAGCTGAACAGGCAAGGGGGAAAGGTTCTCTGATATGAAACTTCTTTTCCCCTCCTATGAGCCAGGGCCTCAAAATCTATCCATTTTTAAAAGCCATGGGTGTCACACTTCTTCATTTCCTAAAACACAACTCCACTTACAAAGGCCTTTAATCTTGCCTAGATTGTTTTGATGTTTGAGAAATTTCATTAACATTTGTTATGCATCAGTAACAGCTAGACACACAACATACAATGCTACCATCAACCTCAGATATATTAATAGAAGAGGGCATTCACCAGTATCTGTATCCCTAGGAGAGAACCGCTAACAATATTAATTGCTCTGTAATGTTGGATACTGAAGTTACAGTATGTTCAAGAAAGAGTTGACAGAAAATAAAAATCAATGTAGACTCTGATGGGTCATAAAAATTAATACTGAAAAAATAACATATGAAGTAGAAGACATTGATATCTGCTTATTTATTACAGCTGAAAGTAGACTTTGTATGAGTTTCTCTAAATGGTGATGAATGAATGGGATTACTTACACTATAAGATAGCAATAATTGAAAGAGAACTACTGAGTTAGAATTAAACATCTCAGTTAAAAAGAAGAAAAACATATCTTGTGCTGAGTTAGAGTGAAACATCTCAGTTAAAAAACCTTATACCTTGATTAGAAAAACACTTGAAACTGTGGGCCCAATAAAAAATGTAAATGCAAATGAGAGAGAGGTGTGGGGAGCTTGTGGTACAGTTTCAGAGGAGGTTCTGCAGATGACTGGTAAGAAACTGCTTTCTGGATGAGTAAAAATGATATATTGAGACGATAAGTTTGAGAGCACCTAAGTATGGTACTGTCCTGCCATCTTTTCACACTTTTATGCTTGCAACTCTGCAAGCATGAAATCAGGCAGACTGACTCACCACTCTTGCTTAAAAGCTGTGCTGTGTGAAGAAAATAGTGGACACGAAGATGATGAAACTACTTGACTGGTGATGCCAGCTATCAATAACTCACTAACCATCAATCAATCTTCCTGCCGCACCAAAAATGGCAGAGTCCACCTAGAGAGGTTATAAGACGTCAAGAGAGGGATGCCAGGATAGCTCAGCCATTGAGCACTTGCCTCACAATCACAAGGTCCAGGGCTTGATTTCTGACCTCAGCCGGTGCAAACGATATGCTGAACTGCAGCACAACTAGTAACCACCAGGATGGCTCAGCTGTTCAGGTTCTCGCCTCCCATGGGGGAGGCCCCAGTTTGGTGTCCACCCCGGAGGGCACCACATCCACCTATGTGGAATGAAACCATGACACAACTAATAATATACAACTATGGAGACTGTTTCCTCCCTTCTCTCTCTCTCTCTCTTTCAGTCTCTATATATATCTCTCTCATCTTCTCTCAAAACAGTAAAGTAAATCTAAAAAATATTTTTTTAAGAAGTCAAGAGAGATCATAAAATGAAGTTCAAGAGAAAGAATCAAAATTCTGAGTAAGGTTCAAAGATTTTCTTGTAAAATAGGTTTACAATGGAAGATCATTTAGCCAGAATATCCATAATTTGACCTCTTATTGAATAATGTGGTGGTTTCAGATTTAGCTTCAAATGAGCACAATTTTTGAAAGTATTTAAAAATATTATGTGGTGCCTCTGACCTAGTAAAAAATAAACTCGTTTTAAAGGTATATATATATTGTAGAAAAATTTCATCTAATATAAATGTATCCTGCAAATTAACTAAAGAATGTGTTAAACGTAAGTCATCACTTTGCACCCATGAAAACATCTGAATGAACTTGAAAATGGAAAAAATAACATAGCTAAATATTTAATAATGGACACATGGCAAATACAATTCAGTTATCAATTTTCATACAGAGAAAATTTGCTTTGCACTCATTTCCTTTAAAAATGACACATACATAAAAATGATACATTACATTTTTAAATAAAGTTTTTTTTAATTTTATTGTTAAATTTATTGGGGTGACATTGATTGGTAACAATTAGATAGTTTCTGGACATACCAGTCTACATCACATCACCCATGCATCGCATTATGTGATCACCACCCAGAATCAGCTCTTCTTCCATCACCATATATCCGGTGTCCACTCCTGCTTCCCCCATCCCTCCAACTCTCCCTCCCCCTTCCTCCCCTTCCCTCAGGCAATCACCAAGCTATTGAGTGTGTCCATAGGTCTCTGTGTCTTTGTTACTTTCAGTTTTATATTCCACCTATAAGTGAGGTCATATGTTTTTATTTCCCAGAAAACCTTGATCTGGAAGAGGGTTGTGGCAAGGGTGCCTCAACAGGATCTGATGTAACAGCAGCAGAGAAACTGAAGACAGAGCACCGCCGCAGGGCTGATGAAAAGATCTATCATCTGCTTCTCCTTCCTCTGCTTTTCTTTGTCAGGTTTCTCTTTCAGCCTCTACATCTGAGCCATCTTCAGGTCAGTAATAAACAACATTTGTCCCATGAAATTTATGAGTTTTCGCAGTATAAAATAGCATCACATAGAGTCCTTCTTTATCCGTTACAACTCTCACCATCCCCAATCCAACTCAGTGGTGCTCACCATCAGCATGAACCTTTCACTTCAAGAAGTTATTCTTCGAGGAAAGCCGGGATGGCTCAGTAAGTTGAGCGCTCACTTTGCAGCCCAGGGACTGAGGATTGAATCTCAGCCCCGGCCCGTGTGGACCCATATGCTGAACTGGGGAGTGCCCCCAGTTCAGTTCTCACTGGGATGAGACCCTGGCCCAGTTCCTGCCCTGTGCAGCCCCACACCCACCTGTGGAATGAAACTATGTGGAAAAACCAATAATGTGCAACTATGGAGACTGTTCTGGGCCCTCCTCCTTCTCTGTCTCTCTGTCTCTCTGTCTCTCTCTCTCTCTCTTTCTGTCAAAAACAATAAAAATAAACCTTAAAAAAAAGAAATTATTCTTCAATTATTATAATAAATGATTTATAAGTAGTCTATGTTGTTTGTTTGTTTTTCCTTTTTCATAAAAGAACAAGTATATGGAAATAATTCCATCACATAGTCTTATATTTAGACTTCTGGATAAATAATCTTCTACTAAAATTCATGAAATAAAAGAATAATTCAGGAAAGATCCACCTCTTATGTTCAGTAAGATATAATGAATATATTTTCTATGAAATAAAAACAATCTGACATAATCCAATCACCAATATAAAACATTTTAATAAAAAGAAACAGTTGTGTGGGAAATGGAAAAGATTTAATGCTGCCAACATTTGATTAAATGATGCAGAAAATAAATTTAAGAAACACTAACAAAAATTTAAAAATTAATTATTAAAGCAATATTGAATGAAATAAAAATGTTAGAAAAGTTGGCAGATAAATTGGATAGATTACAAAGATTCAACTAATTGCTGGATGTTTTGGCAGGAAAAAAAGAGCAAATAGATCAAAGCAATAATCAGAAGTGTAATAGGAGAAAATTTATACAAACTAAGCATTTTTAACTATTGAGAAAGGAATAACCAACAATATTTCATTCAAAATTGACAAAAACATCCTTACCACAACCATCATGGTCAAATTTTCAGAGAAAAATACAGATGTTTCTTGCTTTATGATGGGGTTACTTCCTGATAAACTCATCATAAGTTGAAAATATAAGTAAAACATGCATTTAATACACCTAACCTCCTGAACTTCACAGCTTAGCCGAGCCTACCTTAACTCTGCTCAGAACACTTACATTAGTCTACAGTTGAGCAAACCCATCCAACACAATAAATACGTGGCAGAGTCTCCGTTATTTAACCAGGTGATTGTGTGGATGACGGGATGCTTCAGCTCTCTGCGACTGCCCAGCATCATGTGGGAGTGTAGTACTGCATATTGCCAGCCTGGGGAAAGATCAAAACTCAAAATTTGGGGATGCCGGATAGCTCAAGAGGTTGACTGCTTGCCTTGCAACCATGAGATCCCAGTATTGAGTCCCCGTCCTAGCCCTGGTCCATTGAGACCCACGTGCTGAACTGTGGCACAACTGGTGGCTGCCATGATGGCACCATGGCAAAGGTTCCCGCCTCCCATGTGGGAGGCCACTGGTTCAGTTCCCATCCCATGCAGCCCCACATCCACCTGAGTGAAATGAAACTATGTTAAAATTAGTGATATACAAGAAGTGGGGTGGGTGGGAGAGATGGGAAGGTAATCAAACACACGGTGATGGAAAGTGAGCTGATTCTGGATGGTGAGCACATAATGTGATGTATAGACAATGTAATGTAAAATTGTACACCTGGAAACAATGTAATTGGTATCAATTAATGTCACCCCAATACAATTAACAACAACAAAAAAGTGGGCCCTCCCCACTTCTCTCTCTCTTTTTTTTCTCTTTCTCGCTCTTCTCTCTCACCTTCTCTTAAACAATAAATCTTTAAAAAAAAAAAACACCTCAATATTCAAAGGTTCTACTGAATGCATATAGCTTTTGCACCATCATGGAATTGAAAAATTGTAAGTCAAACCATATAAGTCAGGGACCATTTGTATAGGACGGGAAAGTGGCTTACAGATTAACGCAACCCAGAGGTCAGGGTAAGAGTCAAACTTCTTGAAACAATAGTCTATTCTCTCAACCTTCATTTATTTACTACCAACTTAGTCTTTAGCCAAATAATTATGACTTCTACCTGTTTCACTGAAACTTCTCACACCAAGGAAAATCAATGCCTTCTTATGACTAAATCCAAAGGACACTTTTTCTCAGCCCTCATTTTGTTTGACCTTCCTGCCACATTTGACACCACTGGCTATTCTTTTTCATAAATCTCCTTTTCCTTGGCTTCAAGGATGCCAAACTTCCCTGGTTGGCCTCCCACCTTTTCTAAGTATTGTTACTCATTCTTCTTTCCTTGATGTACGTTTTATTCATCTTTCATAATAATCAGTCTTGTAGGCTTTGTCTTTCTTGACTCCACACAGCTTTTGTGTGCAACCTCATCTTCCCAAGCATCCATCTCCATGGATATGACAACTCCCAAACCCATATCTCTAATTCAGTCCTTTCATATAAATTCCAGATTCACATATTTTATTTCTTACATATGGCTAGACATGACCTCATAACTTTTATCCCTTGCTCTCCCAAACTTATTCCTGTGCCAGTGTTCCCTGTCTTTGTAAATGGCACCATCATCCACTCTATTGCTCAGGCCAGAAATCTCAAATTCTCTCTCTCTCTCTCTCTCTCTCTCTCTCTCTCTCTCTCTCCTTCATTCCTCCCTCCCTTCCACACACTCAAAAACCTAGTCCTGTTGATTTAACATGTTAAGCATTTTCACATCTGTATATCTCTCTCCACTCCTACTATGGTCACTTTAGTGTAAGCCACAATTATCTTTCAACTAGATTTCTATAGCAGCCTCAAATCTGCCTTCCTAGAAACCAATATTGTGTCCCATATCTAAATCCATTCATCATTCTACAACTAGAAAGACCTTTCTAAAATAGAAAGATGCTTGTGTTACCTACCCAAATTCATCGCCTATAGCTACTTAAAGCTTTTCATTTCACTCTTCTTTTAGAAAAATAGCTCAAATCTCAAATAATCTCATAGAATTCTTGCTCCTGCATACTTTAAGGTATCATTCTCTTCTTTGCTTGATTATCCTTCAGTCTTTCTTAAATGTGGCACTTGTTTCTTAACTCTTTACATTGGCATATAATTTTTCCTTTGTTTATACATTTTTCTTTCCCTTTCATTTCCTATTTCTAATTTATATAACTCTGACTCATTCCAGTTACTTCTTTCCAATTAGTGCTTTCTCATGCAGGCTTCTCTTTCCTTCTTAGTAGAGTTCAATTCTTTTAGTCAAAAAGAAATATTCTAATGTAAAAATAAGCCAAAGACTTGAACAGACACCTCACCAAAGAATATATACTGATGGCAAATAAGCACATGAAAATATGTTCCATATCATATGTCACCAGAAAAAAGCAAATTAAAACAAGATACCACTATACACCTATTATAATATCCAAAATCTGGGACATGATCACCGCCAAATGCTGGTGAGAATGTAGAGCAAGAAGAACTGTCATTCACTGTTGGTTAAAATGAAAAATGGCATAGCCACATTAAAAGATAGTTTGACAGCTTCTTATAAAACTAAACATATTTTTACCATATTTTTCTTGGTATCTACCCAAAGGAGTTGAAAACACATCCATACCAAAAAAAAGAAAAAAGAAAAAAAAGAAGAAGAAGAAAAGAAAAGAAATTGCACATGAATGTTTATAGCAGCTTTAATCATAATTGTCAAAACATGGAATCAATCAAGATACCCTTTAGTAGAAAAATGGATAAATAAACTGTGACACATTCAGATGATAGAATATTATTTAGTACTAAAAAGAAATGAACTATATCAAAACATAAATTATGGGGAAGCCGGGATGGCTCAGTGGGTTAAGTGCTCACTTTGCAGCGCTGGGGACCGGGGATCGAGTCCCGGCCCCGGCCCGTGCGGAACCATGTGCTGAGCTGGGAGCTCCCCCAGTTCAGTTCTCTCTCTGTCTCTGTATCTCTCTCTCTCTCTCTCTCTCTCTCTCTCTCTCTCTCTCTCTCTCTCTCTCTGTCAAAAATAAAAATAAATAAATAAATAACAATAAAAATAAATCTTTAAAAAAAACAAAACATAAATTAAAAACATGAAGGGGGGAAGCTGGGATGGCTCAGAGGGTTGAGCACTCGCTTTGCAGCCCTGGG
This sequence comes from Craseonycteris thonglongyai, assembly GCA_004027555.1. Taxonomy (NCBI): domain Eukaryota; kingdom Metazoa; phylum Chordata; class Mammalia; order Chiroptera; family Craseonycteridae; genus Craseonycteris; species Craseonycteris thonglongyai. Next base: position 11,149 of record PVKE010033231.1, read on the forward strand.
GTCCGAGGATCAAATCCCAGCCCTGGCCCATGCAGACCCATATGCTGAACTGGGGTGTCCCCCAGTTTAGTTCTCACCAGGGCAAGTCTTCTATGTGGGAGACCCCTGGTTCGGCTCCCACCCCAGGTGAGAGGTCCTCTGCCAGTTCCCACACTGAGCAGCCCGGCCGCCACCTGTAGAATGAAACTATGTAGAAAACTAATGACATGCAACTATGGAGACTGCTCTGGGCCCTCCCCTTTCTCTCTGTCTCTGTCAAAAACTATAAAAATAAATCTTAAAAAATAAAACATGGAGGAATCTTAAGTGCATATTACTAAATAAAAGAAGCCAAACTGAAAAGGCTACATACTTTACAATTCCAACTACATAACAGTCTGGAAAAGGCAAAACTAAAGAAATAGTAAAAAGATTATTAGTTGCCAGGGGTTGGTGGAGAGGAGGGACAAATAGGCAGAGCACAGAAAATTTTTAGGAAAAAGAAAATACTTTGTGTCATACTATAATGATGGATACACGTCATTACATGTTGTCCAAATCCATAGAATGTACAAGAAAAACTGAGTGAACTTGAAGATAGACCAACAAAAATGATCCAATATGAAGACTAGAGAAAAAAGAGTTAAAAGAAATAATAAAAGAAGCTCAGAAATATATGGGGAAACATCAAGCATACCAACATATTTGTAATGGGAAAGAGAAGGAAGCAGAAGACTTTATATAGGAATAGTGATTGAACATGTCCCAAATTTTATAAAAACACTAATCTCCACATCCAAGAAGTCTACACAAATTATGTTTAATAAGTATGTTTAAAATAAAGAGGTCAACACCTAGAACATCATAGTCATCTAGTAGAAAGACAAAGAGAAAATTCTGAAAGTAGCAAGAGAAAAATAACATAAAGCCCATGGGAGATCAGATGTCCAGCCAGCCAGAGATGTGCTATCACTGGACTGGTGACACCGATCCACCCAGTCCTAGTCACAGTCAGGTTGGTTATAGGCACCACTTGGTCACCTTTCGATTGTTTTCTCCAAGTCCCAGCCACCATAACACTAGGGTAATATTTGAATACAGTGTTTGAGGAAGAGTTCTAAGAGCTGGCAGTGATGGCAGAATCATGTTGGACACAGACTCATGCTACTACAAAAGCAGTTGTCTCACAACAACCACAACAAGAATAACAGCAGACAGAAATACAGGAAGCCAGAAGGCCATGGATGACATTTAAAGCACTAAAAGAAAAGGCTGTAAGTCAATCATTTTATATTCAGCAAAACTATTCTTCACAAATGAATATTAAATAATGACATTCCCAGATAAACAAAGAATCAGAGAATTTGTTGCAAGTAGACCTATATTACAAGTAATAATAAAGTAAGTCTTTTAAGTTGAAAAGAGATGAAAACAGTTATTTCTATACACAGAAGAAATGAAAATTACTGGAATGGGTAGTTATATAGGTTAATATAAAATATTTTATAAGTATTTTGTCTCTTAGTTATTTTAAAAGATATCACATTGCATAAAGCAATGATTACAAACATTGTATTATTGTATTTTAACATATACTGATGTAACATATATGACAATAGCCATACAAAAAGGGGATAGAAATGGAGTCATATTCTAGTCAATTTTTTATATATTATGAAAATTGATAGTATATTAATCTAAAGTAGATTGTGATAAATTGAGAGACATATAATAATCAACAGCAACCACTAAAAAAAAACAAACTAGGGGATGCTGGGATAGCTCAGCTGTTGAGCATTTACCTGGCAATCATGAGGTCCAGAGTTCAATTCCAAGACCTGGCCCATACAAACCTCATATGCTGAACTATGGCACAATTGGTAACCACCAGGATAGCTCAATGGCAAAGGTTCTCACCTCCTATGCAGGAGGCCCCCAGTTTGGTTCCCATCCCATGTGGCCACATATCCACCTGCGTGGGATGAAACCACGTCACACCTCATGATGTACAACTATGGAGACTGCTCTGGGTCCCCCTTCTTTCTCTCTCTCTCTCTCTCTCTCACCTCTCAAACAATAAAATAAATCTTTAAAAGACAAAACAAACAAACAAACAAACCACAGTCAATAGTTTAGTGGTTACCTGAGGGTAAAGGGGAAGGTGGGTGGGAGAGGGTGGGGTGAGGAGTTGGGAGGGGGCATTAAATATATAGTGATGGAGGGAGAGCTGATTCTAGGGCTGAGCACACAATGCAATGTACAGACAGTGTAATGTAGAATTGTCCACCTGGAAACAATGTAATTGTTATCAACCAATGTCACCCCAATAAAATTTAACAAAAATAAATAATAAATAAATAAATAAATAAATAAATAAATAAAACACAACTAAAATTTAGTTTAAGCATCAACAGAATTAACATACAAACTTAAGATATTTATGTACCTAGAAGGTAGTGAGTCAGGTACTAAGGAGGAAAAAAGTCACGAAACTCAGAAAATGGTCAATGGAAATTCAACCATATAACTAATTGTATTAACATGAATAGTTTAAATACCCCAATCAAAAGGCAGAGACTATCACATTGGAAAAATATGCAGCTTGCATCATACTTAAGAGTGAAAGACTAAATGATGTCCCCCTACACTCAGGAACTAGGCATGAATGTCAGCTTTTAATAAATCTATTCAACATCATATAGGATGGTCTATACCAGAGATGTCCAACCTTTTGGCTTCCCTGGGCCACATTGAAAGAAAATTTGTCTTGGACCACACATAAAATACACTAACAATAGCTGATGAACTAAAGGAAAAAAAAAATCACCAAAAAATCTCATAATGTTTTAAGAAAGATTACAAATTTGTGTTAGGCAGCATTCAAAGACATTCTAGGCTGCATGTGGCCTATGGCCCACAGGTTGAACAAGCTTGGTCTAGACAGTAAAATAAAGACAAAAAATAAAAATAAAAAAAGAAATAAAGAAGAAAAGAAATTTAAAATATCCAAATTGGAAAGAAAAAAATACAAATGTTTTTATTGAAAAATGACATGATATTCTATGTAGAAAATCTAAGGAATAAAAAAAGAAACAAAACCTAACATCATCATAATAATACAATACAATACAGTATAAACAAGTTTAGCAAGGTTACAAGATCTAATATCAGCATTTAAATGTCAACTGATTTCTATGTATTAATAATGAAGAATCCAAATTAAAATTTAAAAAAAACCAATTTCATTCACAATAATATCAAAAATAATAAAATCATGAAACAGAATAGAGTCCAAAAACGAACCCAAACAAGTACAACAAACTGATTTTCAACAAAGGTGCAAAAGTAATTCAGTAAGAGAGAATACTTTTTAAACAAATTGTATTGAAACTCATAGCAATAATAATAATAATAATCACACCTTATACAAAAAATAATCAACTCAATATGGATCATAGATCTAAGTATAAAATGTTGTAGGAAATTCAAGGGACTTGAGGGCTGATCAATGAAAAGTCATGACCGTGACAGGCAGTAGCATACATGCTTTCCTGGGCAAGAAGCTGGGTGGGATTGTAGAAGCAGGGAACTCCCTCACAGTCTGAGACCATTCAGAGGTTTACCGTATGAAGACCACCACCTAGAATGGGAGGACAGCTAGGGAACGCTTGAGGAAGAGGTGGATCAGAGTGGGGGCTTACATGTCACTCAGCTGTCATGCAGCCACAGAGCAGAAGTCCCCGGGTCAGAGAGCTCCTTGGATTCTTATAACCACAAAGCTCTCTCTTACTAATAGTCAGAAGATGCTAGGTGAGGTTTTACAGGGTATGCAAAGTAGGCAGGCTCTAAATATGCTTGTTTGGGCTATTTTTTCAAAAACTGGATGTGTAAAATTTTTGAGTCTGGCACCAACGGGTTTTTGAGCTAATGAGTCTCTGCCTGCAGTAAAGAAATAAACAACCTGGGGCCAGTACAGAGAATCCATCTTTGGGTCATTTATATAACAAATGCAAAACTATAAAATTTTTAGAGGAAATATGAGAAAATTTTTGTGACTCAGAGTTATGCAAAGAGTTCTTGGACATGACACCAAAAGAATGATCCACTAAAAATAATATGATAAGCTGAATATCATCAAAATGTAAATCTTTTGTTCTATGAAAATACAGGCTACAGACTAGAAGAAAACATGCAAATCACATGTTCTAGAAAGTATGTATATCTAGAATGTATCAATAATACTCTAAACTCAAGAGTAAGGAAAAAAATCAAATCAAAAAATGGGCAAAATTTTGGATAGAGACTTCATTTAAAAAAGAATATATAGATAGCAAATAAAAAAGATGTTCAGGGGATAGTGGAATGGCTTAGAGGATTGAGTGCTTGCTTTGCAGCCCTGGGGTCCAAGGATCAAATCCCGGCCCTGGCCTGTGTAGACCCATATGCTGAACAGGGGTATGGCCCCAGTTCGGTTCTTGCCAGAGCGAGTTTCCCAAGTGGGAAGTCTCCAGTTCAGCCCCCAGATCAAAGGGGCATGCCTCCCATGCAGGAGGCCCCCAGCCCAGTTCCTGCCTTGTATACCCCCATCCCCGCCCACCTGTGTAGAATGAAAACATGTCAAAAACTAAGGACATGCAACTATGGAGACAGCTATGGTCCCTCCCCCTTCTCTCTGTCTCTCTCTGTCTCTGTCTCTCTGTGTCTCTGTCAAAAAATTTAAAAAAACATAAAATAAATCTTTAAAAAAAATGATGTTCAACTTTCTAGCCATTAGAGAAAAATATTAAAGCTAGAAAAAAATACCATTGCATACTTATTAGAATGGTTAAAATAAATGCTGACAATATGAGTGTTAGAAAGTATGTGGAGCAATTAGCCCTCACATATATTTCTGGGTAGGATTTAAAATGGGAGGGCCACTCTGGAAAAAATGTATAACAGTTTCTTATAAACTTAAACTATCAAAAACCACACTCTTGGGTATTTATCCTACAGAAATGAAAACATATTCACACAAAACTATAAACATGAATGTTCACAGAAGTTTTATTTAGAATAGTTTATAATTAAAACAACCTAAATATTCTTCAATGGCTGAATGGAAAAACAAACTATACACATCCATACAATGGAATATTACTCAGCAATAAAAGTAAACAATCTAATAATCCATGCAACAGCATGGATGGCTCTCAAGAGCATTATGTTAAGTTAAAGAAGCTAGGCACAGAGGACTAAATGTTGTAAAATTCTTAAAAATATAATTTATGGAGGCAGAAATCAGATTGGTTGTTGCCTGGGGCTGAAGTTGGGAATGGAGATTAATTGTGAATGGGCATGAGGGAACGTTGTGTGGTGGTAGAAATGGATTATGGTGATGATCGCATATGTCTACAAATTTACTAAGAATCATTAAATTGTATGCCTATTTATAATAGGTAAACTATACATAAATACAGTTTTTTTGAAAGGCGTTATTGATTATATAGTATACAACAATGTAAAGTGAGGTTTATAATATATACATAAAAGTAAAATGTATGACACCATAGCATGAGGGTTGGAAGGAAGAAAATGAAAGTATACTACTGTCAAGTTCTCATATGTACAGTGGTAAAACATTACTTGAAAGTAAATTGTGATAAGTTAAATAAAAATAGACACACTATAAATCCTAAAGCAACCACTGAAATAATAAATCAAAAAATTGTGTATCATAAGCCAAGAAAGGAGACAAAACGGAATTACAAAAACAAATTTTTTTAATTAATCCAAAAAAAAAGGCAGAAGGAAAGAAAGGGAGAACAAAAAATAGGTGCGACCAAGAGAACAAAAATAGCAAGATTAGAGAGATCCAAGATGGTGGCATGAGAGGAGAACACTGATAACTGCCTGGGAAGGGCCTTGTGAACAGAGGGGAATCCACAGGGGAAACCCTGAGAAGAAACCTCAACTAAGAGAACCACACAACACAGAACAACACACAAAGGTTAGAGAAAAAAGGGGAGAGCGGGAGAGGGAAAGGGAAGCAGCGGTTCGGGGACAGAGACTCGGAGCGCGGCCCGGGACTGGCAAAAACAAAGGGGGATTGGGGGACTATGGTCACAGTGGAGCTGGATCGAGGGCGGGCTGGAAGCCGAGACCTAGGGAGCGTGGAAGCCCCACAAGACTGTGGGCAATTTAACATCCGAACTCAAAGGACAGCACGCAGTGCCCTAACCAGATCACAGAGCCTAAAGTGGAACAGGGACTGTGGAGCAGGGCGGCGGCACTTCCCGGCGGGCGGGGTGAGAGCAGGGCACCAGCCCGCAGCAGCTCAGCACCCCTGATTTACGGAGGAGATTGACTGTGAGGGAGCGCCTTCTGAGGACAGGGCTCTTGGGGTGAGGGCTGGGGCTTGAGTGGGCATAGCTGCATTGGACATGCTTGGAGTGAATCTGGTGGTCTCAACAGAGCCGGGAGCATAGAGCGGCTGCTGCCAAAGCTACAGCCTGTGCGCACAGGGCTTTCAGAACCCCACCCACTGGGCCGCTGCGGCACCGCTGCGTGCATGCACCAGGGCTTTCGGCGCCCCGCCCACCGGGCCACCACGGTGTCATTGCCTGCGCACAGGACTGCGCGGCCAACTGGGGCCTCTGCCAAGCCCTAACCCATCCAAGTGCTGCCCTGCAGGCATGGCTTACAGATACTATTGAAGGAGGGGCAGCCAGGCAGAGGAGACAAAGACCAGAGCTCCTGCGCCCCGCCCACACTGAACCACCAGCCCCCCTGCTGAAAGAGGAATCTGCTATTGTGTCTCAGGCCCACCCTAGCTCCTACTCACATGCCCCCACCCCTGGCCACACCTTTACTACCCTGCTATCTAACAGCTAAGACAGCAACCTGAAGTGCCCCAGGACACAGAAGCTGTCTGCTTCCCC
>PVKE010033232.1:0-18016 GCA_004027555.1 Craseonycteris thonglongyai
AGTGTAATGACCGCAGTTTAGAGATCTGTTGCCGAGAATGCTCACATATCAAGTAGATAGGTAAGAAAAGCAATTTAATTTAAAACAAAGAAAAGGTACTTACATTTTAAACAGAAGAAAAATTGAAACTCAATGTGGTCACCGAGGATAAATAATACTGATTGATAATAATACTGTTAATACAAAAGAAAAGAAGCTACCGTATGACACTACCAAATATTCAAGCTAACTGACTGTGTTCTTCAATGAGTCGAGTCGTAACTGTTGCGTTCATGCGTTGCGGGTGACAAGTGTAACACATAAGTCAAAATGTATTGTCTGGGTGGGCGGAGATCACAGTGTCAGTCTGTCAGAATTCTAGGACTTTATGACCTTGGGAAATTCCCAGAATGCATTAAACTATTGCTAGAAAGTTTTGTCTTCTACAATCGCTTCAAAGTCCATGGTACACGGAATTCCACCCCAGACATTGCGAGCAATCGATGATCGACCAGAATTGGCCTCATGATCAACCGGTCGACTGCGATTGACTTGTTGGCCACCCCTGCCCTAGACAGTCATCTTAATGGGTGCCTTTCATCTTCACCCTGCAGCATAATCTCCATTCTAGTCCAGTACCTGTGAGTGTGCGGGGCTATTTCTAGGTTATCCGGTTCACTCTTTGGCGTGTAATACTGAACCCCTGCCAGCCTCCTAGTTTTACAAACAGTGTCTGAGAGCTGCTGGGGCAGGTGCTGCCCGGGCTTTTTTCCTGTGCTGGTGAGTTCTGGCTCCTCCTGCTACCGTAGCAACAGAACTAGATTGTTTAAGTCCATCACAGATGCTGTGGGATTTGAGGGGCGATCACATTTAATCCATAGATCACTTGAAGGACATTTTTAAGACAGAATCTGCTAATTAATGAACATCATCTTTCTCCATATATTTAGACCTTTTGTTGTCTATTAATGCATTGTTTTACTTAAAGATCTTGCATATCTTTTGGCAAGTTTATTCCCGACTCCTTGGTGTTTTAAAAATATGACTATAAGTAATGAATTTTTTCTTATTGCTGGTATATAGAAATAGTTAATTTTATCTGTAGCTTTCTGTGGGCATTCTCAATTCTAGGAGTTATTTGCAGATTCATTTTGTTTTCTTTTCATTTTTGGTTTGTTTCTCGGTCTTTCTTGTGTTTATTACTCTGGAGACATCCCGAGTGGATGTAGTGATGGTGGAGCCCGTCTTAGTCAACCCCTCCCATCAGAGCCCTTGTTTTCTTTGCAGGGAGAGCTGACTGCTGAATTTAAGGTTTATGAGGGCTGTCTGGAAAGTATTCAGCCATGTAATGAAAAATAGAGGCACTTGTGGCTGGAATTTTCCTGGACAACCCTCGTATAGAACTATTGTGTGTGTGTGTTTATATATATATATATATATATATATTTTTTTTTTTTTTTCCTTGAATCCCATTTCTGTTATAATCCCTAGGAAATTTTCAGGAAATTTGGCATGAACATGTTCATAATAGCTTTTCTTTTTAATGCCTGCAGCATTTCTGGTCCTCATTCATTCTAGGTTTATTTAGGTTATTTGTGCTGATTATCTACATTGTATTCCCCTCAGTTTTCTTGATCAGTCTGGTGTTTACTAATTTCCAATGCTTGACTTCACACAAAAACAGTGATATGAACAGTTTCCACCTACTTTTGCTCTTCACATAGCTGACTTTGATCTTTTCTGTTAACTTCTGCTTCGATAGTTCTTCCTTTTCCCAGTTCATCTAAGGGTGTTTCTCATTGCCTTCACGCATAGTTTCCTATTGGCATTTAGCTAAAGTCCATCCTTCTGCAGTTTACGCCCATTTTCCTATCCCAGGGGCTAGGGATTCAGCACCTGACTCCCCGTAGGGCAACTCACCCTGGCACTTCCCTGGCTGTGCCTCCCTCCTCCCCCAATCCTGAGGGGACTTCCAGCTCTGGGGTAGCCCCTGGGGCATCTGGCTTCCACCCAGGAAGGTGTGGGGGCTCTGAATTCTTACTCTCCCCACCATCTGCGAGCCTTCTTTCCTGTCTACCCTGCATCACGACCAGGTATTCAGGCTCAGATACTTTGTCTTTTCCAGGAAAAAAGTTTGTAACCAGTGACTCCATCTGTGTGCTGGGCATATGCAAAAGGAACCTCCTCTTCCAGCCTGTGTGTGAACTGAAGAACGGGACGGACTTCGAGTAAGTGAATCACACACACATCTAAACCTTAATACTGTTAGGATGGCTGGGTGGCAGGAGTCCTCAAGGACCGGGGACGTGCTGTTGTGGTTCCTGTAAGAAACTTATCAGAAGCAACGCATTTTAGTATTTTAAGGAGACAGCGTTAGACAGTCCTGACTTTTATGCGACAGGGCAGGCAGGGTTTGCAGAGACAGAAACAGAACAGTTCCCCTCGGCCTCTGACGGCCGCTTCCACCCCGACTCCACTGGCATTGGGTGGGGTGCTCCCCGCATGGTGCTCACCGCCGCCTCCCGTCTGTTCACAGGCACAGAATCCCCCGGGAGCAGTGGTGGCTGAAGCTGCGGCCGCTCATGAAAATCCTGGCCAAGTACAAGGCCAGCCTCGAGGTGTCCGACGCAGGCCCACTGGAGCACCTGCCCTGCCGCGGCCACGAGGAGCCCGCGGCCATCTAGCCCCCCCCAGCCCATTGTACTAACACTTCAGTTATTTATGATCCCTGTGTGATTGCTGCTGACACTAATCACAGCGCCTCTGTCCTGTACCCCTCACCACCCCCACAAGACCCCACGACTCCACTGAGCTGCTCTCCGCCTTCTGCTTGAGCTGCACGCCCAGTGCAATTAAACGTTCGGCTACAACTGTAACCACTGTCCTAAGTTTCTTTCACTTTTTTTTTTTTTTTTTAAAGTAGGAGTTTAAACCTCAGGCTCAGGGGACAGTTCTGGGGGCAGCTGCTGGCTACATACTTTTAGACAAAGTCCTAAAGCAGAGAGGCAACACCGATACACAGCAGCTGTGGGACATGTCCAGCCAGGGTGCAGAGAAGAGCCGGCACCAGGACACTAAGGGGGCGACCCAAATGCAGCCGCAGGGGCCCCTTCGAAGGCTATCACACGAGAAAGGTAAGGCGTGTTAGTGTTGAGAGGGAAAAGCATTGAGCCTCTTCTCCGGATCTAGCCTGTCACCCTGCTTGTGGAAGGGCCTCCTGTGGAGAGAAGGGGGGTGAGCAGAAACGCAGGCAGACCGAGGAGACTGGTGGGCCGGAGGCTGCTGCAGTGAAGCTGCCTAGTACTCGTGAAAGCCGTGTTCCGCTGCACTGTAGTCCGTGTGCGACAGCAGCCTGTCTAAAACAGTGTCCACGCGTTACTTAAAAATGCACGTGAGTCCTGCCAAAAGCGGCGCTGAGAGATGCTGCCCCATGCAGGCTGTTCCGGAATCCCGGAGCAGACAGCAAAGGCAAGGATTCTGGGAAATGTGAAGCGAGTAACAGACGAGGCAGCGCTTCAGTAAAGACAAGGTAGGAGGAGGACATGTGAGGTCCTGCTGCCCAGTACCTGTCATTTTAGCCAAATAAACTCGCAAAGACTTTTTAAATGTGGGGAGGGGTTAATGCTTATTAACTCTAAACCCACCGAGGTCTCGCAGGGATCCCACCCCGCTGCTCTGTTCAGACTCGCCTGGGTCCTTGGTGTGAGCACACTTTTAGAAACCAAGGCAGGTGCCTGGAACGCCTGTTTGTTCATTCATGCTACTCATTTTTCAGTCAAGGCCTTAGGCATTACTTCCACAAAATGCCATTTAAAATCATGATGACAGCACAGGTAGACAGGTTACCTTTTATTTTAAGGCTGATTAAATAAATGTAGGCTGGAAGATAAAATAAGCACTGCTGTGAGGAGTCGTGGCAATGACTACACGATTGCTTTGTCATCATGATCGCACCGTCTCTGCCTTCTTTAAGGTTTGGTCTGACCCTCCAGGCAGCATGTACCTCTGGAGAAATGTTCACGGTGATGAAGGCTCAAGGTACTCAGGAACAAGTTACTTCTCTGGACTCTGCAGCTCCATGTGGTCCCGGCTCGCTCCCCAGGGGCCCAGGGCCCATGGTGGCCGCGCAGCTGGAGCCGCTGTCACCGTACTAGCCACGATGGGTCCTTGGTGATCTTCATGTTCTCGGGCCCCAGCAGCGCCAGTCCGTGAGTGCTCCTCCCAACGCCGAGGTACCTGGAAGGCAGGTGGAGGTGGGCGACAGGGTCAGGGCCGCAGGAGGTCTGAACGCTGAGCCCGCGCGTGTCAATCACACTCACTTGTTGCTCACGTCGATGAGACCCTCGCGGTGGACAGCGAAGAGCTGTTCCCGGTGTGCCTGCTTCAGCTCGTCCGAGAGGCCGTACAGGAAGTGGTCCATCCCTGAAAGGGACCAAGTGACCCGGGAAGCTGGGTGGACACAGTTCCACCTAAGGGCAAACCACCACCGACCTTCACCTTCCCGCGGAGCCACTCGGCTGGGTCACAGCACCCATGTGCTCACAGTGCACTAGAGCTGCTACTCAAGGGGTACGTTTTCTCATCCTGACCCCGTCCCAGAACCGCCTGGCCGCACCCCCCGCTGCACAGCCTGCTACCCCCAGCACCTCTGTCCGAGGGGGCCACGGGCGCATCTACGGCCGAGAACACGGACAGTTTGGCCTCGTCTATGTCCTGCTGCGAGAACCTCCCAGACTTGGCCCAATCGACGGCCTTCGCGAAAGACTGGAGCGTTTCTGTTGAACGAGGATCCCTAAGACACAGGAGGAGTCAGCTATTCACACATTTACCAACAGAAAAATGAGTGCCAACCAGGGATGATGGCACAACTTCAACACGTCCTTGTCATTAACAGCTCTATTCCAACACCGAGTCCACAGCCCACTGACATATCGACGCTCTGGAAACGTCGTCCCAGCCACGTGGACCACAGGACGCCCCCGCCCCTTGGAGGTGCCGTCTGGCCCCTGCTCGGCACCAGGTTATTCCACGCAGCCTCTGCAATGCCACTTAGAGGGACGGCCAGGTGGACAGAGGGGAGGCAGACAGAAGGGAAGACGTGTGGAGAAGAGCTAAGGTTCAAGGACAACCCCGCTCCTAAAAGACACACCCAGAAGAGTCCTGAGCCTCTGAGTGGAGGGAGGAACAGGCCCCTGTCCACACTGGGTGTGGGTGCTGAGCAGGGTGCGCTCCCAGCACAGATGCCATGAATGGCCACAGGCGTTGCAGCAGGTGGAGCAGTGAGACGTGACTCAGGCACAAACAGCCTCCCTTTCCCTGGAGAATCTGAGTACGTGTCTTCAGGCAGAGCCACGGGAAACAGTTAAGGGAAGGCAGGCATACGCTCCTCACCAAATGCCTGGAACTCATTTAAGGCAAAATGTTCCCTGTTCTCTCCCACTGTCCCTAAAACCTAGCGACCAAAGGACCCTGCTGGGTGTGGTGACATGCCTCAGAGGTGGGGAAAGCGGGAGCAGTCGCCAAGTTCACGACAATGTGTGAGGTAATGACACTGAGGGCTTCGCAGAGCCAGTGGCTGTCGGTGGCGGGAGGCTGTGAGTCCACGCGCAGAAGGGGTCAGAACAAAACTCACCGGTACGAGTAAAAAGTGAATATCCCGTTATGGCTGAGTTTAGCGCCTCCACCATAAGCACCACCTTTTTCTCGAATTTCTGTGTGCAAGAATTTAGCAGTCATCAGACGAGCCAGGATCTTAAGACTGAAACGGATGATTAAAAAACGCAAGTTAAAAACCCCCTGGTTGGCAGGAAAGCAGCGTATATAATACAAAGTAACCCAAAAAGCCGCCGAGTATATAATTAAATGCAAACAAAAGAAAAACCGACTTGTAAGGCAATCTGCATTGTGGTTCCTAGGAGAACACCTGAGGAGGATGAGATTTCAGACCGGGTGGGTTACAGCGTGGAGGGGAGAGGTGGGTGGGCTTTACGTCACACGCTTCCAGCCCTCTCACCCTCTCCTGACACAAAAGGGGCATTCTGAACTCTGGAGCGTCCTTTACATAAATGCCACATTGCATGTGTGTATTTGTACATGGGATGCTCCTGACAGGCATCGCCCTAAGGAGTCACTGTTGGAATGTGTGCTCTCTACGTCCCTGCTCACTTTCACGAGCAACGCTACAGCTGACGTCCTGGAAGGGAAAAGGGTGGCTCTAGAAAACACCTTCCAGGACAGAGCGGGCAGGGCTGCCATCGCAGGAGGTACAGCGTTCACTTCCTGAGGTGACACAGGCCAGAGAAGCTAAATGGAGGCGTGAGGACGTGTGTCTCTCAGGGGCGTGGGGGCTATGCCACCCTCACTGGGATCCCTTCCTTCAGGACCCCACACCCGGGGTCTGAGGCAGGCGGGCTCCGCTCTCCCTAAGGGACTGGGCTTTGCCCTCTGTGTTTTTCCCTAGAATTTTCTATTAATTGTGTTTCCTAAGAGACACATTCACTGTTGAAAAATTCCAAAATACAAAAATGGTAAAAATAAAAAAATAGTCCCACTAAATGCAGGTTACCTCTTGCAACATTTTAGTGTTTTAAACAGACGCCAGTGTTCCTGATGGCCCAGCACACACAGCATGTCTATTTCCTACAAACATGGAAATAAGCTGAGAAAATTGCGGAGCAAATACTATGTTTCCTGCATCGACTTCCCTGAACCCAGTGGAGGCCTGGTGTTTCGAGTTCCTACATGGCCGCCTGTCCCCATTCTGGGAGTCGTGGCTTTCGGGCCCCGTTTGTACCTGGCGTGGTCCGGGTCTGTGTAGGGGGCGGTTCTCACACATTCACCGACAAAGTTCACGGGGAACGGAAGCACGAAATGTGTCTTCATCTGGCAAGGCTTGAAAGTGGGGTCCTGGGGAAGGAAGGTCAGGCTGTGTCACAGGGAGGTGGCTGGCAGGTGCCACCTGGATTCCTGGATGTCCCATGTCCTGTGGCATCACCAGCAGCCACCTCCTCAGATCTGAGGACACAACCGTGAAGATTACATCATTCCACACAACTAAAGTGACATCTCCCAACTCTGACACAAGGCTTCTGATGCGATGATTGTGCAATTAGAAGCACTGCACCAGGAACACGGGAAGTTGCGTTCTCTGATGAGCCAAACCCACTGCGCTGATGAGCCCCGCTGAGTGGGCGGGACCACACTGCCCAGATGGAGATGAATGAACTGGTTTGGTTACGTTATGCAGTAGAAGCACAGTGATGAGACTGGAGGGACACACCTGACTGCCCATGGAGGGCAGGCCACCAGCCCCAGTGGGCCATGGACGAGCAGGGATGGCAGTTCTGAAGTGATAGGGACTGTTAACTTACTGTGATCAGCTTCCTGATGAGTTGGGAACCACTGACGTGTGTGCTTCCGCCAGATCCGCTAGGTGCAGGTTTCTGAAAATAAAATGTTCCCAAGAGAAATGAGAAAAACCCCAAGTTCACTGGGAATAACTGAGCACATTCTAGAAAATTCAGAGCTAATACTGAGTGTTAGGGCGCACTTGCTTAGGTGTTCTAAGTGACAGTGCCTTAATTACATGCGGAACTTCCTGGTGGATTTTCAGACGGTCAGGGAGCCCTAGTGCACCCCCCTTCCCTTCCTCAACCCCATCACAGGCAGGGCCCTGGGAGGACAGGCCAGCCCCACGCAGAGATGAGGACACAGGGACGTTTGGAGGAGACAGAAGTCTGCTCTGCAAAACCAGGGGCTGTCACAGCTTCCCTGCTAAGCCTGCTGCGCTCCCCGCACTATGTAAGTCAGCCATGTTGACCAGCCTGTTCCAGGTGTGAGTAGTTCAGAGACATGTGGGTGTCACTGAGTCAGGGCAAGACCTTGTCAAAGGCAGAGACCAATTTCATCAGAGCCCCGTTTCTGGCTGTTCTTGCAGGACTGCGTCCCAGACCCCAGTGTCCTGCCCCGTCAGGAACCACGGCTCAAGGCCCAGGGTCGACAGAACCGCAGGGTTTGCACTCCTAACCGGGCTAGGCTGAAAAGTGGGGGCACCCACGCCGCACGCAGGCAGCCTCTCACCTGCACCACGTGTGGGCGCACCGCCAGCTCGCGGTCCCGCTTCCTCCGCCCCAGGCTCCCTAGGAAGCCTGCCACGGCCCGTTCCGTCTCGGGCAGCTGCTGGGGAGTTGCGTTCACTGAACACCTGTTTAAAAGAAGCATGTGTGTGCAGAAAACCCTTTCTATAAAAAATAAAACTTTTACCAATTCTCTACATCATATATAAATAACAAGAATGAAAAGCAGATTATTATATTATTTTTGTCCAAAATAACGCTCAAAAACGTTAACAAGAAACAGTAGGCAAATATGGAAACAAGCCGGTACTTGACTACAGGGCTTTCAAGTGTCAGAACACCCCGTCCCAGCTTTCAATGGTCACAGCCAGTAAGACACCAAGACGGCGTTTATGACTCAATTCTGTTCTGAGGGCACAAGAATACATCTGCCAATGCCTTCCAACTTACACCGGCAGAGACGGAAGCTTCAATTCCATCCAGGAGAGAGAACACCAGTTTGAAGATGTGAACTGGTCATTCTGATAGGAAATTAGAGGAGTTTCCAAAAACCTGCCATGAGCTCAGAAACCCGTTTATGTAATTCCTCTGGCTTCTACAGGAACAGACAATACTATCCTGTAAGTTACTTAACTATAGAGTACGGACATTTTCATTTGGCCCTAAATCCTGAACTTATTTCAGGTGAACTAACAGTAGGTATCATTACAATGACACTACATTCCATCCGCTTTGCCCTAAACCTGCGGAGCAGCGCTTTATGGAGGGAGAAACACAAGGGCCCAGCGGCTAAGAGCTGCCCAAGGCATGGGGGGGTGTAGGTCAGAGCCGTCCGGGATCCGCAGTCAGCCACGGCCTGGTACTGGCCACAGGGCGCCCCTCCTGCCGCCCAGAAGGGTGGGGGTTCCTGATGGGGTGGGGGGCACCAGGACATGTGCAGCCACCCACTGCCCCACCCTGTCGCTCACAGTGAGATGTGGCTTGCTAAATTTCCTTCACGCTCACCAGCCTGAGGGCTTAAGGCTGACTGCGTGTGGACAGCTGGACAGCGTACAAGAGCTTGGTGTTTTTGCTGTGGTGTCACTGATGGTTTGTTGATAGATCATTTGCTGCGTACTTTTGGGAGCTATACAATGGAATAGATGCAGTCAAACTACCTCACAGTTCTACAATTAAATTACCTTGTGTTGTTTTGTTCCCATATAAAATGATTTCTTAATTATTAGACCTCTGAAGTCTAGGATTGACTCCATTCTTTCTGGACCGCAGTCAGGGCATCTGCCCCCCACACTCACTGAAATGGGGCGAAGAGTAAGCACTCTACTTGGAAACTAACCCTGAAGTCCTACCTCATGTTGTCGTAGTTTAGTAAGTACTTCTTGATGCGCGGGAGCTTTCTCAGGACGGGCTTGATGTCTGTCATTTCTGCAATCCTCTTCATCAGCTGCACCTGAGCCAGAAGAGCCAACATGTAGAGTGGGTGCCCTCCCCAGCCTGAAATCCCTGCGCAGGGACCATGACTGCCTGCGTGTCACATGCACCTACCTGCCTTGGGGAGGGGTGGGTGCAGGGAGGAAAGAGGAAGGAACTTAATTTGTTTCCCCATGGAATTTGGTCCTTTGGAATTACGGTAGCTTTTCTGAGCTCTAAACAACATAGTACCAGGGAGTAATACTAGCACCTCAGAACAACCTGGCTCATGCAGAACCACATGTGCTGTTGGCAATTCACCTGCTCCATCCCACTGAAGGTGTCTTGCAGGTCCCCCGCGGGTGTCAGGGTCCTGCTGGCTCGGATGGACGCATACAGGTGCCCAGAGTCCGGGATCCCGTTGGACAGCTCCTGAGCGGCCATCTTTACCAGCACCCTGAAGTGCTCTTCTTCTTCAAAGCACGGGCTGTGGACACAGAAGTGTTAGCCCCACCCAGAGCCCAGCAACACGACTGTTTACAAGTGTTGAGTTCTTAGATGCGGTGAACACCCTCGGGAGTGTACAGGTGCGCAGGAGTGGGCAGCACAACCAGGCTCTGAAGTCGACAGCCCACAGAGCAGACCTCTGGCCACCCCCAGGGCTCACGCCTCTGCAATCTGTCACCTGTTAAATATCTCAGCCCACAGATGCATCATGTCCGGGAGGTTCCTGTCGAGGCAGAAAGATGAAAACAGCACACCCTGCACCAGGGAAGAAAAGGAATGAATTCTGGTGTCCATTCAAAAGGAAACGACAGGCACCAGGCACAGCGGTCCCAGCTCCCTGTGATGATGAGGAAAGAGCCCTACCTGCTCGTAGGTGTCCAGATGCGAGTCGTCGGGGAGCACGCGGGGAGATGCGCTCATCCCGCCTGTTTTCAGTTCTATCTGCTGGGCCAGCTCCCTGTAGTCAAGGACGCCACAGCCCAGCCTGGGGACAGCGGAGTTCCCACATCACCAACTCGGTCCTGGGCTGCAAAGCTAGCCGAGGCCCATGGCTTGCACAAACCCCACACCGCGGGCACACACGGCAGGCCCTCCCCACCGGGGGACCCGGGCCTCCTTCCTGCTCAGGGTCACCCGCCGTGTCACGTCCACCAGACACAGGGGCAGCCACCATCCTCAGGAACCGTACAGCACTGACGCGCCTAGCCTGTGCGAAGCTGCCTAATGTTTCATGGGACTTTCCTGCCGTGTTCCTCCAGAACATCCTGACAGATACCCAGCTCAAATACGTGCTCGTCTCGGCAAAATCTGAAGCACACACCTTTCTGCATTTTTAAGAACAGCGGAAGTCACCTCGACATTGATGAGGCTTTTGGTAGAAATGTTCTAACCGCTGCTCCTAATGTGAGAACGGTAGCAACGGTGACACTGTGAGGTTTTCCTAAAGCCCCCAGAGCCCTAACAGGATGAGCAGTGGGGGCCACTTAAACCTGGCAGAGCACCCTGAAGTCAGGCATTGCTCCCGGGAGGGGACCCAGCAGGAGCGGCAGGCCCCAGCGCCTCGCTCGTGCATAGACCTGGCCCGGGGCCCGTCGGCTGCGGTGGTTCCCTTTCCCTGTTCTGGGGACCAGCTGACAGCTCCCTCCACTCAGCCTGCCACCCTTGGCCTCGGAGGCCCAGCAGAGGGACAGGGACACGTGGTGGCCCCGCCTGTATCCTCAGTCTGCTCAGACGGCTGCTTACGCAGGCACAGCGGGGGTCACAACACCAGTGTGGTGGCAGGGGACACACACCGCAGCCTCTCAGGGCCACCCCAGGCCCACGTGTCAGATGTACTTATACTTTCTGATGCAAAACCATCATTCTTTTCACAAACTTACAAGAGCTTAGTCACTGAGGTTGATGTACCCATATTACCTTAACTGGAGATTTATAACTATTCTAATGGACTATGTCTTAGTAAGAAAACATGATTTTCGTAAGAAACAACCTAAGCAACTGTAGCTCACCCTTCAGACACTGTAACAGCGCTATGGGTCTTGAAAAATGAAATGGCTCATGAGACGTGATCACGGACACGGGACACCGCACACGGGAGGACCCCGGTGACGCGCCGCCCCCCCCATACCCCTGCGCCCCCACCCTGCATCCCCAGTGCCTTACTTGGTGAGGACGCTGCAGAAGAGCGGCACGTAGGGCCGGAGCTCCAGGGGCAGTGCATTCAGGCTGCAGAAGGCGCGGAAGTAGACCACGCCGTTGGTGGGCTGGGCGCAGTACTGCACAGGGACGTCTCCGGCTGCAGAGAGACGTGCGGGGCCTCAGTCTTTAGCAGTGAACTTTTCATCATGTAACCAACCCGTAGCCACTATTTAAAAAACACTAACGCTTTTCAAGGGTGGAGGTGTAACATTTGGGACAGCAAAGAAAGACTATTTACTTGCTGTCGTTGACATAGATCTCCTTACTGACCGTCTTCAGGGCTGAGAACCCCCTGCTTTGCAAAGAATTGGAGGGAGGAACCATTCTCTAGGTCTAACCGTCCGGGCATTCAGGTTGGTCCTCGCCTCCTTTACTCAGAGGGACCTGTTCCCACTCTCCACCCAGCCCACATGGCCCTCACGGTCCCTGACAGGTCCCCCGGCCCAGGGGTCTGACGGCCCACCACGCAGCCCCCAGCCAGGGAGGGGTGTGTGCGGGATGCTGTGCAGCTCATCTCTACATCCCTCAGCACGGGGCCCGGAACCAGCACAGGAACGAAGGCACTCGCTGATGACAGACTTGACCTAATTCTCCCATGAACAGTGACCTCCAGTGACAAGCCCCAGCTGGGGGGCATTCAGGGTCAGTAGGGCATTAACCCCGCTTTTCAGAAGGGACCTCCTGGGGAAGCCGGGATGGCTCAGTGGGTTAGGTGCTCACTTTGCAGCCCTGGGGACCAAGGATTGAATCCGGGCCCTGGCCTGTGTGGACCCATATGCTGAACTGGGGAGTGCCCCCAGTTCGGTTCTCACGGGGACGAGACCCCGGCCCAGTTCCTGCCCTGTGCAGCCCTGCCCACCTGTGGAATGAAACTATGTGGAAAAACCAATGATGTGCAACTATGGAGACTGTTCTGGGCCCTCCCCCTCTTCTCTGTCTCTGACTCTGTATCTCTCTCTCTGTCAAAAACAATAAATCTTAAAAAAAAAAAAAAAAAAGGGGACCTCCTTTGTGCATGAGCACATGCACACATGCAGACCAGACCTGAACGTGACAGCCCTGTTACAAGAGGCCAGCGAGGGGCACTCACAGGTGTCAGCATGATGCTCGGATACGCTCAGGTCTGTACCAAATGGGATGGGCCCCCGTGCAAGGCGGCTGTCCTGGTGCCCTCAGGACAGAGCTGTGGAGCCACATCAGGCCACATGGAAGCGGAGCACCTCCCCCAAGAGGGACACTGTGACTCCCACCAGATGGCGGAGCGGACGGGGCGACCCGGGAGGACAATGCAGGATGGCGTGCGAGATGTGAGCGGCCTGCCGCCCCTCTGCCCTCTGCGCCTGCACAGGCGCTGGTGCGGGTCTCTGGGCCCTCTGGCGCTGTCACCTGCCCGACACCAGGCTGAGCTGGGGCGTGTATGTGCCACGTCCTCTAAGGGCCGCGTGTGATGCGGCCGCGGCATCACGCAGGCCCTCCTGACGCAGCGCCCTGCCACGGCCATTCGGAGGAACGCACATGGGCCCTCCTGCGTGACGTCGCCACCACTGGGCGTCACGCCATCTACAGCGACGTCGGTGCGGGACTCGGGAGGTCTCGGGGCGCTCCCACGCTTCATGACAAACACGATGTCTCCCCCGGGCCAGGCACCATGCCGGCCTCCGCTCACTGACCTGCCAGGGCCACCGCCAGCTCCGTGAGCGGAACGCTGCGCTCGATGTCCGACACCTTCAGGGCGGGCAGACAGGAGGCGTCGTGCCCTTTGCTTTGCAGAGCCCGTAACTCCAAACCTAGGACAAGGGGGTGAGCGTCAGGACGACAGCAGCTGCCAAGTCCTGTCCTCTCCTGTCACCCAGTCCCAACCATCCGGGCACTGCCTCTCCCGAGCTGAACAGGTGCAGCTGCCCGCATGTTACGTTTACGGAAGAACTTAAAACACCTGTCCATCCAAAGAATTCAGAGATAAGGAATAGGTTACATGCTGACATTTACTTTCTGTTTTCACTCGCTTAAATCACCTTCAAGTTAGCGTGGTGGGTAGGGGGAGGTGTATTTGTGTGTGCCCTATATGTACATTTAATGGACCCTATTATTATGTAAGTCACACACGATGAAGACCAGTGTATAATGTAATCATCAGGTCACGATGCAGAACGTTTCCAGCCCGCAGACATCCCCTTCTGACTCCCCAGGTGACCGACCCCCTGACCACTCCTGGCTCCCCTCCGGTCACTGTCCTTTAGCCTTTTCCAGGGTTTCATATAAATGGACTCCCTCAGCAGGGATTCTGTCTGGCTAATTTCCCTCGGCATGATGCTTTTGAGAGTCATTAATCCCGAGTGTACCAGCATTCTGTTCCTTTGTGGCTGAGCAGTAATTCATGGGTGGAAACACCAGGCTGGTGGAAGTGGGTTGTTTCAAGTTTTGTGTGGACCTAAGCTTTCACTTCTCGGGCGAATTCTCAGGAGTAGGGCCGCTGGGCTCACTCTAAGTGTGTGTTCGGCGCTCTAAGAAATTGTACAACTTCCTGTTTTCCCTGTGCCTATACCACACGGACCTGAGGGAGGGGACCTCACCACAGCTCACACGTGTACCCCTCAGCGAAGCGAGACCTGCCCACTGTGACCTCCCAGCACACACCGTCCACATGGCTGGGGAGAGTTACCTATATACTATAACAAAACGTATGGGGGGGGGGAGGGGTATGAGAGCCCCTGAGAAATAGAAAGTATTTATAAAATTTCTCAAATGAATACACCTTCCGGAGCTGCCTCATTGCCACTACTCCTGCCTTTCCTGCCCAACTTCAGGGTGACTTTTCTGAGACCAGGGTGCATCCTACTGGGGGCTGAACCCTTCACACCAAATGCAGAACTTGACATGCGCCCAGTACATTTTTGGTGGCTGAAATAAGTCTTTCCAGCTACGATTCGTCAGTGAGGAGCTCACCAGGGTTTCATGGGAACACAGAGAAGTGTCTGACCTTTCTCATGGATCTGCTGCTTGTCTTTGTGGGACAGTGAGCTGACCTTCTGCTTCAGTTTTTCTGCTTCCATCTGTGCTTGTTTCTCAGAATACTGATCATCTGGCTTCATTGACAAAGTCAACTTATGCTGATTATTCTGCAACAACCACAGCAATAACAACAACACAGTTTAAAGTAAGATTTTATGAAAGCCTGACATGATGAACCAGCCTCTATCGGTATAGAGTTCCCCCTTCCTGTTTCCATTAGTGAAGACGACAAAACCCACCCTAAAAGTCATCTTGCAGAAACTATGCCATACCTGCTATGTAGGTATGTAATTCATACATGCTATTATTACAGTTATTAATTAGGATGATTATTAAGGTTACCTATGTTGAAACCATAACTATATCAATAGTCAGCATTTTCTTTGTTCCTTGGTTATACAAGAAAACTGTCTGCACTTCTTAATATTATAAATTTTTGACTTTAGTCTAAATTGAAGACAACACAGAATAACTTTTATCTGGCCTTCATTATAGTATTAATCTCTCAAAAGGTGAATTCTTCATTCAGTATATTCATGTGTAATACTATAGACAGGTGGCATGCTAGTATAACAAAAACTTTATGCAAAATAACTCTCAACAACTTAGGTCATAGGTGAAGTGATCAAATCATGCTCTATGTCCACACAGTTGCAGGCATCCTAACCCCCATGGTCAGGTCCTCTAAGTTCTACCACAATAATGACCATCTACCAAGGAACACAACCCAAGTAAAAGTGCCCGGAAGTCTATGGAAGTAAAGGAACAAGCCTCCAAAAGTTCCTTCACAAAAATAGCCAGAATATTCACATGTGCAGGCGGCTTATTCTCGTAGTCTACATGTTCTATTAACAAACTAGAACAAAAATATATGCAGGTGTTTGTTAACACATACACAAATATTCACATATAAAAATACACACATATGTTCCTAGAAAAAAACCAACTTACATCTGATTCTGAAAAATCAAATTTTTAAGTTAATATGAGCATTTAATTTTTAAAGAAAGAAATGACATCACCTACTAACAGGAATTGACTTACATAATGTAGATAATATTCCTAATGTTCTTTTCCTAATTATAAAATTCAACTTCAAAATACCAGACTTAAATCCTCCAATTTTCTTACCTTAAAATACTGTTTCACTTTTTCTTGCAAAAACCTTGGGTTTTCCTTGAGGCACTGGCGGAACTGGGCCACGTGCCCCCCCAGCTTCAGGAGCTCCACGGGGTCCCCGTCGTGGTTCCAGCAGGAAGCTACGTACTGGACAGAGGGTTTGAAATCCACAAAGCACATTATGTGACTAGCTCTCCATTAGCTCAGTGACCACCAAAGGCATGACATTTTGAGATCGCCTCTATGTTTAAAAAATTAAGTCATTCTTTGATTAGAAGAAAAACTAAACTCATTTGAAACTTTTTTTACTAATAAAATTAAAAAAGTCGGGTTTGAAACTTATTTTTAGAAAAGATAATTCCCAACAGATCAACAGTTATAGTAAATCCCTCCCTATTTAAAGTGGTCAATGTAAGTTTACATATTTATCAAATGAGCCACTTAAGTAAGCTCATAAGAAGGCAAACAAAATATAAATCTAAAAGTAAGCTCTTATCAGATCCAAAACATTAAAACTTTAAAAATTCAAATGAAATATGCTATGAACAGTAAACTATACTTTCAAAAACCACTAATTATAAAAGTACAAAAAAAAAAAAGAGAGAGAGGGAAGAGGTGGGAGAGAGTTTACATACAGATGTCAGGGCGAGTCCAAAGCTGACAGACTGATGCTTCATTTGTATTTCAATTTTATGAAGTAAAGCTTCAATTCGATCATCTTCAAATCCTTTCCTAAAGAAATAAGAATGGAGATGTTGAAAACAAATCAAATGTGTTTTTTTCTACAAAGCTACAATAATCAAAACAGCATGGTATTGGCAGAGAAACAGACACACATCAATGAAACAACTGAGAGCCAGAAATAAACCCACATATACATGGACAGATAATTTTCAACAAAGGAGCCAAGAACATACAATGGAAAAAGAAAGCCTTTACTAAATGGTGCTGGGAAAACTGGAAAGCCACATGCAAATGAATGAAACTAGACTGCAATCTGTCATCAAATACCAGAATTAATTCAAAATGGATCAAAGACGTAAATGTTAAGACCTGAAACAATAAATTGCATAGAAGAAAGCATAGGCAGTGAACTTACAGACCTTGGATTCAGAGAGGAAAGGCAAGGAAAGTAAAAGCAAAAATAAATGAATGTGATTACATCAAACTAAAACGTTGCTACACAGCAAAGGAAACTATTGATAAAACAAAGAGGCAACCAATCAAATGGGAAAGATATATGAAAATAATGCTTCCAATAAGGGGCTAATATCCAAAATATATAAAAAAGTTATACAAAAAAAATGTATACAGAACAGCAAAGAAATGTACAATTAAAACATGGACAGAGAACTTAAACAGACACTTCTCCCAAGAAAACATACAAATGGCCAACAGATACATGAAAATATGTTCAACTTCATTGGCCGTTAGGGAGATGCAAATCAAAACCACAATGAGATACCACCTCACACCTGTTAGAATGGCTACCATCAACAAGATAATAAGTACTGGAGAGGCTGTGGAGAAAAAGGAACCGTCACATACTACTGGTGGGAACGGAAATTGGTATAGCCACTATGGAAAACAGTATGAAAGTTCTTCAAAAAATTAAGAATAAAATATGACCCAGCAATTCCTCTTCTGGGTATCTACCTCAAAAACTTGAAAGCATTGATCTGTTTTGATATATGTACTCCTATGTTTTTGCAGTATTATTCATGGTAGTTAACACATGGACACACCCAAGTATCATCCGATAGATGACTGGATAAAGAAGATGAGGTGCATTTACACAATGGAATACTACTTGGCCTTAAGAAAAGATGACATGGTGCCACTTGCAACAACATGGATGGGTCTTGAAGTAACATGGTGAGACAGGTAGAAAAGGACAAGAACCATATGATTTCACTCATATGTGACATACAAACAGACAACAGAGTGGTAGTTACCAGAGAGGAAGTGGGAGGGAGGGGAGGTTGAGCAGGGGGTCAAATTCATGATTACAGAAGACCAGACTTCAGGTGGCTAACATATCATTCAATATGCAGATGATGTATTACAGAACTGTACACCTGATACTTACATGTCATTAACCGATGTCACCCCACTAAATGTAATTTGTAAAAAGGAGGTAGAAAATTCTCAGGATAAAACATAGGAGTAAATCTTCGTAACCTTGTGTTAGGCAACAGTTTCAAGTGATAGCAAAG